>JAWDJE010000003.1:117792500-117975000 GCA_035047345.1 Bradypodion ventrale
TAGCTATTCCATCCAATTTTGAATCATCTGCAAATCTGATAAGTATTCACTGCATTCCTTCATCGAGGTCATTAATAAAAATGTTGAAGAGCACCGGATCCAGTTCTGAGCCTTGTGGTACCCTCCCAGTTTGAGAAGGAGCTATTGATAAGTACTGTCTAAGTATGATTCTGTAACCATCTGTGTATCCACCTGACATTTGTGCTATCCACCCCAGACCTGATTAGCTTGCTAATCAGAATATTATTGGGACTCTTTGTCAAAGGCTATGCTGAAGTCAAGATATATTATATGTACTGTATTCCTACCATCTACCAAGGAAGTTCAGATGAAGGGTCTGAACAGCATGTCCACTGCTAGGACTAACCTCACATCGGAAGCTTGTACATAATTGACATACCATGCCATATCTTTTCTTCCATGAATCAGTAGTTACACTAATACGCATCTTCTTCTTCTTTCGTGTCTCAATCAAAGGCAACCCTTGACCACCAAAATGAAGCCACATCATTTGTGTTTTTTAATACAAAATTATTTCCATGGGACCATTTTAATTTTTTAAAAAGGAGAGAGGGCTGATTAGAAACATTTCCCAAACAAAGATTCTACTTTCCCTGCTAGAGAAACTGATTTGGGAGACACTTACATGTCACCAAAAAGGAGGACACCCTACTGCCCTGAGCCCAGCCATGACCACCTTTGTGCTGTGAGAATGTGCTCTCAGAAATTTCACATTGCACACAAACGCATTGTGACAGCGACCACCAGTCTGAAATCAGATGTATGGCAGATGATGATGAATGCAATGTGAACAGCACAGTACAGACCACAGGATATTTCACATCTGTGTTTACTTTGTTCAATTTCTCATCACTGAACAGCACATTTGATTACTGGAAACTGATGGTATATGAACTGACTCCATGCATGTCAGGTCATGTAAGGTGAAATATTTCCCTGTCGAGTCTGATGATGTCTGTAATGCTCCACTGAGCAATCTTGAGCCTATCTGCCTTACTTACCATACAGTTGTGTAGGTAGAAAAATGGGAGAGAAGACCATCCCTAGACCAACTTAGACTCCTTGGGAGAAAGGCAGAACATAAAGGTGACAAAATAAATAAAATGTAGGTGTGAACCAGCTGTACAAATTTCTGCATTTTTAATCTTGTAAGCCATTTTTTTGCCATTGGTTCAGCCCAAATCCCACTGGCTTCAGTGGAACCTACTTCTGAACATAGAAGATAGCAGCCTTCAACATCCTATGGCCGTGATGGCGAACCTTGGCACTCCAGATGTTCTTGGACTTCAATGCCCGGAAGCCCTAGCACCCTGTGAATCCATACGAATGGGTTTACTGCAATTCATCTGGCCCACGCTGCCCTCACCACTCCTGGAAGTGGAAGTAAAATGCGCCCGCATGGACACATCTGCAAACACAACAGTACTGACTATAAAAACAGAGATGAGCACTGAACCATAGAATCAGATACAACTTTTTTTTGAGTAAGGGCATCCTTTATCTTAGTGGATGAGAACTTTGTGGATACTCTGGACTGCCAGAAAGACAAAACAAATGGGTCAAGCCTGAACTATCTCTTGAGGCAGAAATTATGAAATTGAGGTTGTCAAGAGAAGACAATATTCTTGAGGTGGTGCAATAATGTTGGGGAAAATTGTAGACATCAAGAAAAGAGAAAGACCAAATATCAGATGGATTGACTCCTTGAAGGAAGCCACAACCTTTGAGTTTGAGTTTCCAATTTCTGAAGAGGATTGTTGAGAACAGAATATTTTAGAGAACAATCATTCACAGGGTCGCCATAAGTCGAGGGCTACTTGATGGAACATAACAACAAATTTAAGTTTTTCCTGGAGCAAATCATGACTTGAGATGGAGAGAAGTCTTTCTTTTCAAAACATTCAAAGGTGCTGCTCACCCTGGTCATGATCCACCTATGGATCTTTGTCTACTAATTGAGGTCTAAAAATAGGGAGAGGCATAAGAACATCACAAATCCATCTCCCTATGTTCCCATACATGTTAGACATCCACACATTGAGCATGAAGGAAAGGTCCAAGCTCCACAGTAGTGTTTCTCCCCCTGCCACCTGAAACAGAAGAGGTAGAGGTGTCCACCCATACCCACGAAGAGACACAATGGGTGATAGATTTTAAACACATGAAGAATTACCTGTCTCACACACTACCTTCATGAGGATGAGAAGACACCGGACAGCTTAGCAGTATCATGTACAGCTGGATTCCTTTTGAGAGCCTTTAGACTCAGATCTTGTGAGAGGATTAACTTCTAATGTTGTCTGCACAAATTTTGCTAGACATTTTCCTCACAGGGTCCGATCCTGAGAACCCTAAGAGCCAAGCACTCAGGAAGAGTAACGTTCAATACAACAAAGTTGAACTATCTTCCTCCTCTGAGGGGGAGAAGTGGTACACCATGACTCCTCTTTGGCTTGGGTAGCTGCCATTTCATATTTCCCTTTTCTTTCAGCCAGCAGAGAATGGCTGAAAAAAGAAGAGAATGGAGAAATGGGGCAGCTTCACCCACATCTACTGCCCTCTTCATTTTGGAAGCAGTTGCCCTATTCTCCAAAAGATTATGGTATCTATTCTAATGTTAAAATGACCTCAGTGACTAAAGCTAACTTGAGAACAGAGCAAAGTGTTTGCTTTATCTGCTGTTTAATTCATATTTTCTGGGACAGAGTCTTCTCTATAGGGAACATTTTCCTTGCAGCTGACATTCCTTTTGAAATGAGGGCTTTTGTGTTACAAAAGCATTGCAAAAGCAACTGTGTAGCTCAGGCACCATAATGAAAAATGCAAACGACGAATCAACACGGTTAAATTTAACAGAGTATATAGCTGAGACGGAAAAAGAGGTAAAATGGCTTGTGTTACAAGAAAGAACAGGATGTTGTGGATTGGAATTGACTTCATGGCATGTAATTTTTATTGCGCTAAGCTCTTTAACAGAAAATGAGCATCTTTGGAAAGCCTTGAGGTTCCACACCTTACTTGTTGCCTAAAACTGGGTCTAAAATGCTTTTTAAAGAAAAGCTGCCCTTTTGTGTCCACCACTGTATCTATTTGACTGGATGAAATAAACAATCCTAGAATACTACTTAGCCACTCATTTTACAGCCCAATCAAGCTGGTCTCCCAACATACAACTCTCTTTTTAGCTCAAGGCAGCTGGGTTCTGAAATGTGATTATGTCTGCTTTTCTTGGCAAATGGTATCCTTATGAAACACCTATAGTAGAGGCAGCTGTATCTGAGAATCCTGTTGAGTTGTTTCTTCTCCCTCTGGATCAGGAGTTCTCAATCTTTTTAAGCTGGAGGCTGGGTCACGCTCCCCCAGACAGCTTCAAGGGCCATATGTCCATTTTGCCCTTCCTCCACCACATGGCATTTCCTGGTGTGGTGGAGGCAGTGGGGGCCACATAAAATGGTGCTGTGGGCCATATCTGGCCCATGGGCCACAGGTTGAGAATCTCTGCTCTGGTTGATCTCCCAGTTCAAGCAGAGGAAGTTGAGGCTCTTCATGGAGATGGGCACCAGGTGGTGGAGGCATCCAACTTGAAAGATTGCCTCCTCCCAGATGTATTTACCTAGACCCTGAGATGTGCCTTTCCCATGGGTGCCTTCATCAAGTGAGTTGCAACAGGTAGCTACAATGAAACCCATCCCAAAAAGGTTCACCTCAAACTTTTGTATACTTTTAAGAGAATTGATTTATTGTTGTTTTTAGTTGATTTAAGCACAGTGGTAGGGGAGGGGGAGGCTGCAAGGTAAACCTTCAAACCCCATAATAACCCACATAACAATACACTTGACAATGTGGCGATTTATATCAATGGAGAAAAGAAAGAACAAGGTAGAAAAAGTAGATTTTTGTTCATTCCTCAAGAAGCCTTTGTCCTCTTCCCCCTCCCCCCTTCTTCATTTTTGGTACTCTAAAAATAACCTGACATTCTTGAATTCATCTCTTATTAAAAGGAAGGCAAATATAGATAATTTAAATACAGAACATTTCTTTTTTCAGTCTGCAGTCTTTAAGATAAAAGCATTCAGTTCTACTGTAATCTGTAGTTAAGATCAAGTTGTAAAATAATTGTTGCAATTCCTGCATGGATGGATGGAATCTTTCCTGCACTGGACTTTCTGTGTGTTTGCTGATCTGGAAAGGGCATTCAGGGATGCAGACCCTGTCATAGAGCAAAATGGGGCGGGGGGGGGGGATACGATCAGTGTCTTATTTTCACAGAAACCCATGAAATCTCAAAGACGTGTGAGGTAGTCTTCCTACATTGATTAATTATTAATTTTGGCAACTTCTTTGTTCACTGCTTTTTAATAATGCCTATCTTTCAAACTTCCTTGATGAAATTCAAGAGTCATTTGGGTATACTAAAGTCTCCACATACCATCAATTTGCTTCTGAGTTATGGTGGCTCTATGAATGGATGACCTCCAAATTGAAAAGCCCTATCATGAACAGCCAGGTTCAGGTTTCACAAACCCAAGGCTATGGCTTTATGGCACCGAGTGAAGAGATACCACACTTCCAATCTGTCATGCACCTCAATGAAACTGTGATCATGAAAAGATTTTTCTTCTTCTTCTCAAAGAAAGTATAACAGCTTATCAGAAGTGCATGCTGGACAGTGTATGTCATTTGGCCAGAGCTCAAAAATGAGATAAACCAAAATAGATTAAAGAAAATGTTTTTCAGCACCATCAATATCTGCTGGTTTATAAAAAGTATACAATGATTCTGTAAGACACCTTGAATTGTAACAGCCAAAATCCTATGGCACCTTCACAATATGAATTGTGTCATCAGCAGAATGCTGCTGATTAAATATTTTTTTCCCAATTACAGTGTGTCTACGGGTTACACACAGCACAGCAAAGGTCACATGCCCTTGCAACTGCCAGTGATGTCATCTCATTCCACAGGCTTCCCTCAGGAGCCCGAAAAGGGGGTGGGGGGCACTGCTAATGGTTAGTGGCAACAAAGGAAATCACTTTAGCCTGCAAAAAATTCTCCAAAATATATTAATTATTAGGGAAGCATGCAAAGTTGTCATTATCCCACAAGCAGGTCAGTATTTTAATTAAGATTATTTCCCTCACCCCCAAATATTTTTCATTAGTGGCAGCCAAAATGGTCACTGCACTTTATCTTACTTGTCATCCACTATCTAAAACAGGGATAGGCAACCTCCAGCCCATGGGCCTGATCTGGGCCATGGCACCAGATCAACTGGCCCACACTCTTGCTCCAACCACTGCCACTGCCGAAATCAGCCGCAGATTCATTTATGGCTGTTGTAAAGACATTTACGACAGCTGTAAATGAGTCCACGGCCAATTCGGCAGTGGGTGGACCACCAGTCCGGCTCACCAGCTGTCTGAGGGAGCATGACCCGGCCCCCGACTTCAAAAGGTTGGCAACCCCTGATCTAAAAGGATACATTCTAGCTTCATTTTGTCCATAAACTTGCTCATAATGTAAAAAAAAATCCTCAGCACATCCAAAAAACAAGGTACAGTATGTGATCTCTCTGTGACTTATTTTGAAATAAACGTGCCACAGAGCCACTGACATTTGGAAGCACAGTAAGAATTGAAGCCATTGGGAGTTTGGAGGGCTGTAAACCGGAGTAGAGTCACATCAAGCTTTGGACCACAGGCTGTCCACCTGTGGCTTAAGGAAAAACCCTGCAAGGGCAAAGAGATGGAGAAAAAACAGCAACATCTGTTTGAAAAGGGACAAGACTATCATTTATTTATTTATTTATTCAATTTGAATCACCACCACCCTCGCCAAGGCAACTCCGGGCAGCTTACAAACAACCATAAAAACATTTAAGTTAAAAAACGTCCCTACCGTGTGCTCCGGTGTCTAGTCATGCCTGCCACATGACCACGGAAACGTCTGCAGAAGCAGACAGCGCTGGCTCTTTGGCTTAGAAACAGAGATGAGCACTGCACCCTAGAGTCGGATACGACTGGCTTTCGAGCAAGGGAAACCTTTACCTTTACCATTACAACAATTAAAATCATAAAAACCATTTAACATTTAAGCCATAAAATACCCTCCCACATTCACAGTAGGTTAAAACTAAGCTGAAACCCAAATGGCCATTCATATAAGCCACGGGGGGGGGGGGGGGCTGCTCCACTGGCAGCACCCCACACCTGCTGAGCCAGCCAAGTTTTTAGGCCTTTCCTGAAGGTCAATAGCTCTGCCTGAAAGAATAGCTCAGCCAGTAGGAGGTTCCATATAGCCAGGGCAGTTGCCGAAAAGGCCTTCCTTCTAGTGCTAGAGAGGCGAGCCTCTCTAGCTAATAGCACCATTAGAGAGCCCCTCCGGTCTGCTCTGGTGGGATGGGTAGATGTCCTTGGGACAACACGGTCTCTTAAGTAACCTGGTCCACTACCAGCTATCATGAAAGCTGGTAGACTGCATACCCGTCAAGTATCCCATTTTGGCCGGGATTTCCCGTAATTCACCGCTCCGTCACGCTCCTTCCCACCATCATCCCATATTTGAATGGCCAGGAAAGGGGTTACTGTGCATGCATACCACTGCCTCTGATGGGCATGCATGCGCAGTAATCCCTTTCCTGGCCGAATGGGTTTCTGCACATGCGTGCAGCGGTTACTGCACATGCATGCAGGGGTTACTGTGCATGCGCATCACTGCCTCTAATGTCAGAGGCAGCGGCACACATGCACCCAGAAACCTTCCCGTATTTGGACACCGGCAACCTGACAGGTATGGTGAACTGTCCTTCTTTGGCATCTTCAACCAAAGGCTAGATAATTTAACAGTTGGGTGGCTGGGCTTTAGCTTAGGATTTCCCACATCATCAAAGGGGTAGACTTGGGATCCCTTCAAACTGCACAATTCTAATATTCATATTAGAATATTCACCCATAACAGAAATCCTCTCTGTGAAACATTTTCTTGTAAAATTGTCTTATTCTCTATGAGGGAAGTTTTAAGAGAACATTCATATCTCCAGACTTCCCCATCTACTATCTGAAATGTTACATCCCAGCAAAATTTGTGCCACTTAAGTTCTCAGCATGCTTTTATAATACACTACTGATTATATCCATTTAGTATAATTGTGCTGTAATACCAAACAATATATGGCCAGAGACAAATGTAATACTAAATCCTTCAGGCCATTAGTCATCATCCTGTTCATAGAAATAAATAATACATGAATATATATTCAACTACAGTTTATTTATTTATTTGGCACCAATGCAATAAGTCTGAATTTTAATTTGACCAATACACATTTAAATTTTACATAGTTGGGGAGAAACTAGAAAACGTACACGAATGTATGTGGCTCAGCCCTAAAGTTGGTTTTTAGTTTTTAGTTTTGTCTTTGTAGGAAAAAAAAACAGCTCAAGTTGCAGTTTCAAATGGAGAAACACTAAAAGTATTTTTCCTTTTCTCATTAGACCACTAATTGCCAGGCTGCTTCACTTCTCCAGGAAAATTGCTTAGAATGTGATTTTAATGGATTTGGGTTGGAAAACCAGCTGGCAAGGAGTAGTCTATGTATTCTTCTGCTACTTTTCCATTCTTGAAGGTTATTCTAATTTTTAAAAAAACAGTTGAGGCTTTGAGCTGAAGTATAATGGATCCACCTTTTTTTGTGGTTATTCTTTATTTAAAAAACAAACAAATAGAATTTAGATTTTCAGTGATTCAGCCATTTCTACATCAATGTCAATCCAAATCATTATGTCATACTGTAAATATTTGTATAAAGAAACCCCATGCTCTAAGGAGGAGGAGGAGGAGGGTTAGTCTAACATAGTTCAATGGCATTAGAGAAAATCATTCTGGTTGAAAATAGAGATACCTGAGGAATTCACTGCTTGTGAATTTCAGTAAGAACTTACTCCATTTGCAGGGATCCATCCTTGATCTGAGCTAATCTAAGAACTAGAACTATAAGAGGTTACTTTTTTAAGGACTTTTGGGTACTAGTTCTCAAAGAAATAAGAGAAAGTACTTTTTGACCCAGAGGATCACTGGTCTATGGAACTCCCTGCCAGAAGAAGTGGTGACAGCTGTCAGTCTTGACAGCTTTAAGAAAGGATTAGACAAGTTCATGGAGGACAAGGGTATCAATGGCTATACTACACCCCCTCAGACAGCTGAGTGGGCTGTACTGATGGTACCCCCCACCATAAATGCTGCTGTAAAATGCATCCATGGTGGTTGTAAACATGTTTATGATGGCCACAGACTCATTTATGGCTCTAGTAAATGTGTTTATGTGGTTGTAAATGACTCCGTGGCCGATTTCGGCAGCAGAGGTGGCTGGAGCAAGGTCAGGTCTGGATTATTAGGTGCCACAGGCCAGATCTGGCCCATGGGCTGTAGGTTACAAACCCCTGCTTTAATCTGTTAAGCTTCTGAGAAGAGATGAGAAAAGATGGATCTTTCCCCTGGGAGGAGAGAGGAGGAGAAGCAGATGATATCAAGCTGTTTGAAATCAGTGTGTTTGAGAAGAGAGCAGAGCAAGAGAGCATAAGTGTGTGTATGTGTCTGTCTCTGGCTAGCTTTTTTTCTTCTTCTTGGGGACCATTGCTCTTCCTTGTGGACTTCGGCACCTAAGGCCATTAGTCCTCAGGGTTGTCAGGTTAGTTAACCGCTGCCTGACACTCGGCGTTGAGTTGCTGGCAGTATGGTCTACTCTATTACCATAGAAGGATTACCTGGCCTGACTGGTGGCTTTCAGCCAGGAAAAACCAGATCAGGTATATCTGTGTGGAGGGAGGGTGTGTGTGTCTGTACTTCAGGCATCTATGAGAGTGCTTCTTGCTGCCAGTCTCTGAGCAGCTTAGGGCCACCTAAATTGGTGAAGAATGCAGGTAGGTGGGAAGAGAGAAAAGAAGAGTGGAAGGAATTGGGTGTGTAGGTTGACATTCCAGTCCACATCAAACTCTCATATGGCTCTAGTTGTGACTTACTACACTAAGCAGCAAGACTTCAGTCCATGCGTCTAAGGGTCGAGCAAGGGAATTTGGTCTAGAAAACATCTCTCATAGCAACAAAGTTGTATAGTAGTGTCCCTTTGCTTTCTGTTCCTCAATGAATCATTTTAATGGGATTTTTAATTACCTAATAATTTTAAGGGAATGAGCAGTGTACTTTAGATTGGAAAGGAAAAATCAAAGGTTTTGATTCATAATTCCTGGGAAGGGCAGTAGGTTTCATACCTGCCAAGCGCAGCTCCGGAGATTGCGGGACCTGCGCAGAACGTTTCTGCGCAGGTCCGTTGTACACACACATAGAAGGCTTTTATGCATGCGTAGAACATTTCTGCACAGAACGTTTTTGCGCAAGTCCGTTCTATGCATGCGTAAAAGCCTTCTACACATGCGTACAATGGACATGCGCAGAAATGTTCTGCGCAGCTCACTTCTACGCGTGCGTAGAAGGCTTTTACGCATGCGTAGAAGGCTTTTACGCATCCCCTTCTGCACAGAAGCCTTCTACGCATTTGTAAAAGCCTTCTACGCATGCGTAAAAGCCTTCTATGCACGCATAGAAGTGAGCTGAACAGAAGGGATGCGCAGTAACTCATTTCCCCTGCTGCCAAATTACGGGATAGCGGCAGCTCCGGACGGGAAATGACAAAAAACAGTGCAAAAATATGGGAAATCCCGGCCAATCCGGGATACTTGACAGGTATGGTAGGTTTTTAGGCTTCCACAACCTTGTGTCCTCCATGTCTACTAGACAATAACTCCTTTACTTTTCTTGGAGTTATGAAGCTTATAGTCCAACACATTTGGAGGGAACCAGATTGGGGGGAAATTGAGTATGAAAACAATCACTGCTTAAAACCAATTACATGCTGTGTTAAATGTGCGATCACCAGATCGCACATTGTTATGATTAATAGAATAATAAACACTAGCTGATAATCTCTCTCTCTCTCACACACACACACACACACAAACAGAGGGAGAGGGAGAGAGAAGCTGTTCTTTTCTGTAGAAATATGTAGCCAGCAATAGCAGTTCACTTGTACCAAAACAACAGTTTGCTAGGAGAAATATTTTTTCATGACTGTGATAGAGAGGAAAAACAATAATCCATATCAAAATATCATTTCCCCTACTTTGAGAGCAAGTAGATAAATAGGGACCACTTCAGTAGGAAGGTAAACAGTGTTCCGTGCGCTCCGGTGTCTAGTCATGTCTGCCACATGACCACGGAAACGTCTGCAGAAGCAGACGGTGCTGGCTCTTCGGCTATGAAACAGAGATGAGCACTGAACCCTAGAGTCGGATACGACTGGCTTTCGAGCAAGGGTGATCTTTATCTAGATGTTTAGTCATGCAGGGCTTCCAAATACATTTCATTCCCTTGCTTTTTGCCTCTCTGGAAAGTTTGCTTTTGAACCAAAATAATGCTTATTATGCTTATTATTTTTTATTTATTTGTGCAATAAGTATTAATAGTTTTAATCATGGTAAATGTATTGCAACTCTTTTGTCAATTAGGCTAATGAATATCATGATAACAGGAGGGAGTAAATTTGAAGATTATTAGCAATGCACACGGAAAGACATTTCTCTTCCATGGAGGGGGAAGAAAGGTGGAAATGGTATCATTCTGAAAGCTCCACAGCTTTACAGCATGAATGGTGGAGAGACGGATTCACAGGAGACAAATTCCCGGGTGCTATTTTTCATTTGACCCTCTTCAATACAAGTTGACAGTTGAGTGAAAAACAGCACCTAGGTATATTATACTTAAACTTAAACCCTCCCGAACTAAGTAGTATAACAGACATCAAGGAATCTCCAACAGTTTTAGCCTTGGGTGACTAGTTCGGTATCCTCCTATGTCATTTTCAGGGTCTTTAAATCTGTCACGAAAGTTCTCTCCATGTATTTGGAGGGCATCCTCATTGTCATTTGGCATTAGGAGGGTCCAACTTATAGCCACCTTAGAGATCCTGTTTTCCTCCATATGAAAGAATATGGCCTGCCATTTGGAGTCTTCTTCATGAAACAATGTTATGTAATTTGCATGAGCCTCTCCTTCAAAGTACAGTGAAACCCCAGCATACAACTGCCCTGGGTTACGTTTGCTGCAGTATATGACCTCACATTTAATTAATTTATTTTTTATAATTTTTATTAAATTTTGAAAATACAAATCTATACCTATAAAATGGTGTGTTAACCGTTGGAATGTGACAAAGGATGTTGCACCAGGCCCCACTAGCCCGTAATGGGCCTCCGTTCACTCGCCCGAACCCGGTTCGCAGGTAACTGTCGGGTTGAAATTTTCGACCCGGGGGCAGGAGCCCCCCAGTCACAAACAAAAAAAGGGAACTTCAATTCCCAATGTTCCTTGCGCCGCGCCAGAGCCAATCAGGCTGAGCGGTGCGGCAAAAGGAACGTTCGGAAATGCGCCGCGGTCAATCAAAAAAAGCTGCAGGAAACAAACCGCTAAAGTAAGCAAACACGCGCAGGCAAAACTACAAGCCCCAGCATCCTGTGCGCCATTAGCGCGCAGAACACTGAGACGGCCGGCGTGCGAAAAATAAAAGTAAAAAAAACACCCACCACCACTGCCCTTCTTCCCCACGGGCCAGCCAGCATGGCCCGTGGGAACACACACACACCCCTGCTGCCGCTGCCCTTCCTTTCGATGGGCCAGCCGGCGCAAGAAAAATAAAAGTAAAAAAACCCACTGCCGCTGCCCTTCTCCCCCACAGGCCAGGCAGCATGGCCTGCGGGGGAAAAAAAGGAACCCCCAGCTGCCGCTGCCCTTCTTCCCCACGGGCCAGCCAGCATGGCCCACGGGGAAAAAGGGAACCCCCCGCCACCGGTGCCCTTCTTCCCCACGGGCCAGCCAGCATGGCCCGTGGAGAAGAAAGCAAAGAAAGACACACACACCCGCCGCCGCCAATGCCCTTCCTTCCCACGGGCCAGCCAGCATGGCCCGCGGGAAAGAAAGCCACCACCCCCAAAAAAGTTAACCGTAAAAAACAAACCAAAAACAATCAAAAACACTCAAAAATCCAAAAAGGAAACACAAACACAGCCAAAAACAAACAAGAAAAAACACACAGACACCCCCCCCCAAAAAAAAAACCAGAGAGCTTACCAAAAGACGTCTTCTATCCATGAGGACCGGAACTCAAATGAGAAAAGAAAGGAAAAACCTACCGGAAGCGACACCCAGAAGACAGAAGAGAACAATTACAGAGAGGAAGAAAAGCTCACCACCCCCACCCAGAGGCCAAAAGAGAAAAAACATTCAAAAATATTGAAACTAATAAGATTAATTCCAAAAATAATCAAATAAGTTATAAAAACATTCAGAAATAATCACACTAATTTTAAAAAATACCAAAAAAAGGAATCACTTTTCACTCAAAAAAACCAAAACAAAAAATGAAAAATGCGTAAAAATAAAGATTTAAAAAAACAAAATTAAATTATAAACTAAATAAAATAAAATAAAATTAATTAAATTAAATTAAAATTTGCATAAACATAAAACAAAAAACTTCAAAAACCAATATAAAGAGAACAGCACGCAAAAAAAAACACTGGGAGCGCAAGTCCGCCGCAGGCAGACACAGCGCCTCGAAGACACAAAATCACAAAACCTTACAACACCATTTAAAATAGCCCAGCACCATAGGTTCAAGAAAAAAAACCAAACCCTTTACTATCCAACACAATTTTAAAAAGCCCGGCACCGCCGGGCAAAATATGCTAGTATAACAATAAAAATGAATAACATGAAAACAACATTTTATACTTATGCTCCTTTACTCTAACATACATGGTTCTCATAATCCTTTACTTCCATTTATTTTTCCAAGCTGTTTCTGTAATTTTGACTTTCAAATCTTGTTCCCAAATTTTTCTCAATGTTTCTTGTGGTCTACCTTCTTGATTTAAAATCTTATAGATTTTACTCACCAAGCCCTTAATTCCCATTTCTCCCTTTCTTGTCTTTAATACCAATTCCTCAAATTCCGTCCTCCCCCTTTCCAAACTTGTTTCCCTCAGATACTTATTATTCCACTTATTTACTAATGCAATCTGAAACCAATTCAACCTCATATCTAAATTTCTATATATATATTTACAAACCCATAACCAACCGCTCAACAGGAACACATCATTTCTAAGTAAAACTTCCTTCACCCTCTTATCTATTTTTAACGGGAAATTTTTCATACCCTCAATTTCTATATAAAGGTAAAGGTTTCCCTTGCTCGAAAGCCAGTTGTATTCGACTCTAGGGTTCAGTGCTCATCTCTGTTTCATAGCCGAAGAGCCAGCGCTGTCTGCTTCTGCAGATGTATCCGTGGTCATGTGGCAGGTATGACTAGACACCGGAGCACACGGAACGCTGTTACCTTCCCACCGAAGTGGTCCCTATTTGTTGTTGCAGTCGCACAGTCGATTCCGACCCTTTGCGACCCCATGGACCATTTTCCTCCAGGCACCTCTGTCCTCCACCATTCTCCTCAGCCCACCAAGCTCTGTGCCCATTGTGTCCACAATACCATCTATCCATCTCATCTTTGAATGCCCCCTTTTTCTCTTGCCCTCCACCTTTTCCAGCATCAAGGCCTTCTCAAGTGAGTCCTCCCTTCTCATTTGATGTCCAAAGTACTTTAGCTTCATCTTCACTATTTGTCCCTCCAATGAACAGTCAGGATTGATTTCCTCCAGTATTGACATATTTGTTCTCTTTGCTGTCCAAGGGACTCTCAGGACTCTCCTCCAACACCACATCTCAAAGGCATCTATTCTTCTGCGCTCAGCCTTCCTAATGGTCCAGCTCTCACACCCATACATTACCACTGGGAATGCCATTGCTTTGACTATGCTAATTTTTGTTTTCAAGGTGATGTCTCTGCTTTTCATTATATTCCCCAGGTTTCTCATAGCTTGTCTCCCCATAATCAGTCGTCTTTTTATTTCATGGCTACAGTCGCCATCTGCAGTGATCTTAGATCCCAGGAAAGTAAAATCTGTCACTGCTTCTACTTCTTCCCCATCTATTTTCCAGGGACTGATCGGACCTGTTGCCATTATCTTGGTTTTCTTGATATTAAGTCTCAAGCCATCTTTTGCACTTTCCTCCTTCAATCCAATCAAGAGGTTCTTTAGGTCTTCCTCACTTTCTGCCATTAGGGTGGAATCGTCTGCATATCTCAAATTGTTGATGTTTCTCCCAGCAATTTTGATCCCATATTGTGATTCCTCCATCCCTGCATTGCGCATTATGTGCTCTGTGTATAGATTGAATAAGCAGGGTGATAAAGTGCAGCCTTGTCTTACTCCTTTTCCTATTCCAAACCACTCTGTCATTCCATGTTCTGTCCTAACTGTTGCTTCTTGGTTCGTGTACAGATTTCTCATGAGGCATATGAGGTGTTATGGTATTCCCATCTCTTTAATTACTTGCCACATTTTGTTGTGGTCCACACAGACAAAAGCCTTGGTGTAATCGATAAAACAAAAGTAGACTTGTTTCTGGTATTCTTTTGTTTTCTCCATGATCCAACGTATGTTGGCAATGTGGTCTCTAGTCCTCCTGCCTCTTCTGAAACCGGCCTGCATCTCTGGTAGTTCTCTCTCCACATGTTGTTGAAGTCTATCCTGTATTATCTTGAGCATCACCTTGCTGGCACGTGGGATGAGCGCGATTGTTCGATAATTTGAGCATTCTTTGGCATTGCCTTTTTTTGGGATTGGAACATACACTGATCTTTTCCAGTCCTGTGGCCACTGTTTTGTTTTCTAAATTTGCTGGCATATTGAATGCAGTAGATTGATTCCATCATCTTTTAGGGCTTTGATAAATTCAACTGGGATACCATCATTTCCACCAGCTTTGTTGTTTACAGTGCTTTTTAGGGCCTTTCTGACCACTCTCCAGAATGTCTGGTTCAAGTTCAAATTTCTCATTATTGTTATTATCAGGAGTGTTGAGGTCCTTTTTGTAGAGTTCCTCTGTGTACACTTTCCATCTTTTTTTGATCTCTTCTGCTTCAGCTAACTCCTTTCCATCTTTGTCCCTTATCATGGTCATTTTTGCTTTAAATGTTCCCTTGATTTCCCCAATTTTTTTGAAAAGATCTCTAGTCCTGCCTCTTTTGTTGTTTTCCTCCATTTCTTTGCACTGTTCATTCAGGTAGTTTTCCTTATCTCTCCTTGCTTTTCTTTGAAATTCTGTATTCAGGTGGTTTTATTTTTCCTTTCTCCTTGGACTTTTGCATTCCTTCTTTCCTCTGCTATTTTAAGAGCCTCATCAGACAACCACTTTGCTTTCTTACGCTTCTTTCCTTTTGGTATGGTTTCTCTTGCTGCCTCCTGCATGATGTCCCGTGTCTCTGTCCATAATTCTTCTGGTACTCTGTCTATCAGGTACAGGACATTAAATCTATTCATGACCTCCACCGTGTATTCTTTAGGGATGTTGTGTAGGTCATATCTGTCTGGTCTAATTGTTTTCCCCATTTTCTTTAGTCTAAGTCTGAATTTTGCGATCAGTAGGTTGTGATCTGAGCCACAGTCTGCTCCAGGTCTTGTTTTTGCTGACTGAATGGAGGTTCTCCATCTTTGACTGCAGAGTATGTAATCAATCTGATTTCGATGCTGGCCATCTGGTGATGTCCATGTGTAAAGTCGCCTCTTGTATTGCTGGAAGAGGGTGTTTGCTATGACAAGTGCATTCTCTTGGCAGAACTCTATCAATCTTTGCCCTGCATCATTCTGTGTTCCAAGACCAAACTTGCCTGTTATTCCATTTACTTTTTGATTTCCTACTTTGGCATTCCAATCTTCTAAGATAATGTGGACATCATTTCTTGGTGTCTTTTCTATGAGGTGTTGTAGGTCCTCATATAACTGGTCAACTGTGGCTTCATCTGCACTAGTGTTTGGTGCATAGACTTGGATTACAATGATATTGAAAGGTTTGCCTTGGATTCTGACTGACATCATTCTATCATTTTTGATATTGTATCCCATTACTGCTTTCCTCACTCTTTTGTTGACAATTATGGCTACTCCGTTTTTTCTGAGGTTTTCTTGCCCACAGTAGTAGATATGATGGTTTCCAGAGCTGAATTCACCCATCCCTGTCCATTTTAACTCACTGATGCCCAGTATGTCAATGCTTATTCTTTCCATCTCATTTTTAACCACTTCCAGTTTTCCTTGATTCATAGACCTCACATTCCATGTCCCTATGCAGTATTGTTCCCTGCAACACTGTATTTCTCCTCCCCCTTTCGTATCCCTCCCCCTTTTCAGATCTGCTGTGCTGATCATCCCCTTGTTTTGCCTTTTGTTTTGGTCCATAGGGTTCTCTTGGCAAACTTTCTGGCATGCCTTGCCGGTCTCTATGCCAGTCTCTTCCCATCACACATGTTATCACAGTTTAAACAGGTTTTTTAAAAATAATTTTTATTAAATTTTCAAAAATAATACAAACAATAAAAGAACATCAAAATTACAAATATAAAGAAACTTACGTATATAAAATTAAAATTACATATATATATGTAAAATTAAACATCAACAAATCGAAACCACATTGTTTATAATATATGCTACTAGCAAGGGTTGCCCGGCATTGCCGGGCTGTTTTAAATTGTGTTGAAATGTTAAATTGTGTTAATGTTTTTTAAAAATTGCTTAGTCTGAAATTTTAATTTTCACAATGTTTATTTATATAAAAAAAATTTGGCTTGGCTGTTATAAACTGTGATCTGCTTTTTTTTTGTTTTTTTAGGATTAATAAAAGAACAAAGTATGATATAGTTTTTTCAAATTGTTTTATGTAACTGAATAATGTTTTAGTTTTTGGAATTTTTTAAAATAGTTGTACCATAGGTAATAATTTAAATAATGTGAAAGTAAATGTTTTTTTTTTACATTTAATGTTTTTAAAATGTGTTTAGATGTTTTGGGTTTTAATTTGAGTTAAAACTCAGCACAGGATTCTTTCTCTTCGGGAGGCAAAGAGACTTTTGCCTCCTGGGGAGAAGAAATCCCCAGCAGGGAAGGGGTTTGCTTCTGTCTGGGTTTGCTTGGAAAGGAGTTTCCTTTGCAGGCAGCCCAGAGAGAAGCGATTCTTTCTCTTCAGGAGGCAAAGAGACTTTTGCCTCCTGGGGAGAAGAAATCCCCAGCAGGGAAGGGGTTTGCTTCTGTCTGGGTTTGCTTGGAAAGGAGTTTCCTTTGCAGGCAGCCCAGAGAGAAGCGATTCTTTCTCTTCGGGAGGCAAGGAGACTTTTGCCTCCTGGGGAGAAGAAATCCCCAGCAGCGAAGGGGTTTGCTTCTGTCTGGGTTTGCTTGGAAAGGAGTTTCCTTTGCAAGCAGCCCAGAGAGGCGATACTTTCTCTTCAGGAGGCAAAGAGACTTTTGCCTTCTGGGGAGAAGAAATCCCCAGCAGGGAAGGGGTTTGCTTCTGTCTGGGTTTGCTTGGAAAGGAGTTTCCTTTGCAGGCAGCCCAGAGAGAAGCGAAGGCGAGACGTAGAAGGCAACACCAGGAGGGAAACCTTTAAACACCCAGTCAGAGCCAGGAGGTAAGCGTGGTCGGTGGGGGTTAGGAAGGGTGGGCTAGGTGGTGGGGGGTGGCAGCGTGGATACCGGGGCCATGCCTCCCCCCTCCCACTCCCTAATCGGTGCTACCACGCTTACCTCCTGAGTCCCGCTGGGTCTTTAAAAGTCTTTCCCTCCCCGCAGTTTATTTTTTAACTTTTGCGTGCCACGCTTTGCCAGCCTCTTCTGCGCTTGCGTCCCTCAGCCTGAATGGCTGAGGGGTTGTGCAGCACAGAGGACTCTGGGATTCGTAGTTCGTGCTGCATTTTTTTCTGAAGCTTATTTTTGATTGGCTGCGCTGCGTTTCTCCACGTTCTTTGTGGTCGCGTCTCTCAGCCTGATTGGCTGTGGCACGGCGTGGCGCAAAGAATGTTGGGAAATGAAGTTCTTTCCATTTCTTGCCGTTTGTGGGGCTGTTGCCCCCGGGCCGATTTTCTGAAACCTTCGTTGACCTTCGTTGACCTTCGTTGACCTTCGTTGACCGTTGACACTTTGGCCGTGCACACGAATGGTGGGTGCAGGTCAGTAGGACGAGGCATAGCAACCTATAGCCAGTTCCAACGGTTAACCCTTGGATTTATAGGTTAAGATTTCGAATCAAACCAATAAGGTATGGTTTCTATGCCTCATTTTCCAATTATGTTTTCTAATATAAAGACAAAACAAAGAACAATAACAAGATAAACAAAAATAAAAATAAAATACTAATCACCTGGTGTTATTTGCAATGGACTGGAGAGCTCGGAGATATTCATTGAGATTTTTCCCAAAAAATCTTGTGATCAGGTACAGGTCTTTGCAAATCAGTTTTAAAACAAAGTATTACCATGCACAATATCATAGTTTATCACATAGTATCAAAGTAAAAGTTGAACTAATTAATGAAGGGAAAGAAAGAAAGAAAAAGTCCACTATATCAAGTCTCTATGTAAGTCAGTTTCTTGTACAGTCACTATGTCAGTTGCTATAAGCCATCTATGTTTAGTCAATTATATTATTTCAGTTCGATTACTTATCCTTTGCATGCATGCAGCAGCTCTCGCCACCCTTCGGCCGCATGGAGTTGGTCAAAGGCGCCAACTCGGGCCTCGCTGTGATAGTGGTTGTGGATGGTATCTCCTGGGGGTGGTCGGGGGTCTCCGGAGGTGTCCTTCTCTCTGGCCCCAGGTCTTTGGATGGGGAGGGAAGGGCAGGATCGTTTACTCACCTCCCCCTGGTCTCTCTGGATGGCAAATGGCAGCAGAGTTGGCTCCTGTCTTTCTTCTGATGCCTTTTCCTTCTCTCTGGGCCCAGGTCTTTGGATGGGGGGGCAGGATCTTTTACTCACCACCCCCTGGCCTCTCTATATACAGATACTGTATATAGAAACCTACTCATCCCTGCCCGTCCCTAGCGGAACCCGGCAATGTTGCCACATGGTCCGCCTGGCCGGGGCTTGGCGGCCGCGGAGGAGGTGGTGGGCGCAGCCGAGCGGTGGTTCCCGGCTGGCTTCGGCATCCTCCGCCCTCCGTGTTGTGTTGTGTCGTCCGCTCTCTTGGGGCCCGCAGTGGTGCGCGGGGCTGGGCGTGCATGCGCCTCCTCCCTCTGCTTGCCAGGCACCTCCAGGCACAGCAGCCTCTGCCTCTGCCTGCCTTGCTCGCTTGCTCTGCCCACCCGCACACCGTCCCTATTTATCTATTTGCAATTTCTTACTTTCAAACTGCTTAGTTGGCAGGAGCTACCTATAGCTTTATCTAAAAATACTGCTTTACCAATTTGAGTTAATTCCCTCATCTCAATTTCTTCTCAGATTACTCCCTCTTTCATTAAAACCTTCACAATATATTTTACTTGAAAAGCTCTATAACAATTTTTAATATTCAGCAATCCCAATCCTCCTTCTTTCTGGGATAAATACTACAAATTCCTCAATATTTTTGGTTTATTCCCTCCATTACAATAATTATTTAATAAATTTTGATATTCCTTAATTTCTTTATCCTTAAATTGGATTGGCAGGGCATCAAACAAAAAATTAAATCTCAGTAATAACATCATTTTACACAGTGCTACCCTGCCAAACCAAGACAGCTTCCACTTTTTGTATTGCTGTATCTTTTCTTTAATTTCCTTTTTTTGTTTTTCGTAATTCAATCTCTTAAAATTCTCAAATTTATTTGAGATATTTATCCCCAAATATTTCAAACTATCTCTAACCTGTATTTTATGTTTATCTTTTATTTTTCCTTGTTCTTCTTTCCCTATATTACACAGTATCATCTCACATTTATCCCAATTTATTCTTAAACCTGTCATTTCCTCAAATTCCTTTAAATGTATCCTTTCTAATACCTTCATGGGATGCTTCATAATTACCAAAGTATCATCTGCGTATAAACTTATCTTCTTATATTACCTTCTATTTCCTCAATATTTTTATCCTCTCTTATGGCATTCGCTAACAATTTCATCGTCATAATAAACAATATTGGTGATAATGGACAACCCAGCCTTGTTCCAGCTTCGAGCTTTATGTCTTCTGTAAAAACATCATTTACCCTGACATTGGCAGAACCATATTGATATAATTGTTCAATCGTTCTTCTAAACTTAATCCCAAACCCACAACATTTAATTATCTCATTAATTGTTTCCCATTGAAGTGAATTGAACACCTTAAAAATATCTAGTAATAGTAATCTAACTTTCTTTTTAATTTAAAAAAATCCCCTGGTTACAACTGATTTCCAGGTTACAATCGTCCCCCACCCACCCCCACAAAACCAAAGGAGCAATCTTCCTACATTTTCCACGCTGTTTGGGGATCTTGGGGATCTTATCTGATGACGATGATGGGAAAGCAGTAAATACTGCATTCTGACTTCAGGTGAGGTGGGAGGCAGCCATATTATGTCCAAACATGGGGGCATTTTGTTCTGCAAAGATTTGTTGGAAATGTAGTCCTGAACAACAAAAAGGCCAGTACCATTAGACATAAGATGGCTGCCTCCCAGCCCACCCAATGTCCGAATGCAGTGTTTACTGCTCCAAAGGTCCCATCAGTGTTGTTGGATAAGGTCCCCAAACAGCGTGGAAATTGCTGTAGGGAAATTGCTCAGTTGGTTTTGTTGGGGTGAGGGATGATTGTATCTGGCATTTTTTGTGCTTTCTGTGCTTTTGTATTTTTAAAATATTATTTTTGTTCCAGTTGGGCTCCCCCCACCCCCAATGCATCCCTATGGGAAATCGTGATCTGGTTTATGACCATTTCAGGTTACAATGGAGGCTGTTGGAATGGACCTCCATCATAACCTGAGGCTTTACTGTACATTCTCAATGGTGATATGGTCAAAATATCAAATCTTTTAAATTTGGTGGAGACACCTCTGCTAGAAGATGTCAAGTCTCTTGTTGATACTTGCCGATGCCTTCCAAGTCTCACCAGCATAGATGGCTGTCGGGATCACTATGGAGGTAAAAAAATGGAGTTTAATTTTCAGCAATATGGATGGCAAGGACCAGATCTAATTAATTCTCCAGATGACTGCTGTTGCTTTTCTAAGGCAGCATTTGACCTTTACCTCTACATCCCTATTTTGGGCGATTGCACTGCCCAAATAAGTAAACCTTTCCGCTTTCTCTGGCTGCTGTTACCCAAGTATGATTCCCTGTATCCCAGTCATGGAATTCACATGCATGGCCGATTTCTCAGCATTTATCCTAAGGCCAATATTCTTTGCTTCTCTATCTAGGGTGGTTGTCGCCTGTTGTAAGTTATAGGTATGTTATAAGGCTTTGAAAATAAGTAATGATGGGATTCGTGTCTCCCATTTGCCAAGACCTAATTGGGCTTTGTACAATTTCCTCAGAGCCTTCTCTGTAGGCCCACAAGAGAGCTGACAGCACTGTAACTCATATTGAGGAGGGCAAACGTTCATAAAGATTAAAAAGTCATAAAAGGTTTAGATGATGTCATCTTCATCTGGCAAGAAGATCATACAGTTAAGTTCATATGTTGCCTCTAGCAGGAAGACTGCTATCTAATACTAAGTGCTAGGTAATTGTTAAAAGCTAGTGGACATGTCTGGTTGTAAGAGTGGCTAGTGTCTATATTTTATGAGTAATCCTTTATACTATATGGGAGTCTAAAGTGAAGACTTTCATTCAAGTTATTCTATGAAAATATTGTTGTTGTTGTTCAGTCGCACAGTCGATTCCGACCCTTTGCGACCCTATGGACCATCGTTCTCCAGGCACCCCTGTCCTCCACCATCCCCCTCAGTCCTCCCAGTTCTGTGCCCATTGTGTCTACAATACCATCTATCCATCTCATCCTTGGCCTCCCCCTTCTTCTTTTGCCCTCCACCTTTCCCAACATCACGGCCTTCTCAAGTGAATCCTCCCTTCTCATTTGATGCCCAAAGTACTTTAGCCTCATCTTTACTATTTGACCTTCCAATGAGCAGTCAGGGTTGATTTCTTCTAAGATTGACCTATTTGTTCTCCTCGCTGTCCAAGGTACCCTCAAAACTCTCCTCCAACACCACATTTCAAAGGCATCTATTCTTCTGCGTTCAGCTTTCCTAATTGTCCAGCTCTCACATCCGTACATTACCACTGGGAATACCATTGCTTTGACTATTCTAATTTTTGTTTTCAAGGTGATGTCTCTGCTTTTCACTATGTTCCCCAGGTTTCTCATGGCTTGTCTCCCTAGAATCAGCCGCCTCTTTATTTCATGGCTGCAATCTCCATCTGCAGTGATCTTAGATCCTAAGAAAGTAAAATCTGTCACTGCTTCTACTTCTTCCCCGTCTATTTTCCAGGAACTGATCGGGCCTGTTGCCATTATCTTGGTTTTCTTGATATTGAGTCTCAAGCCAGCTTTTGCACTCTCTTCCTTCAAACCGATCAAGAGATTCTTTAGGTCTTCCTCACTTTCTGCCATTAGGGTGGTGTCGTCTGCATATCTCAGATTGTTGATGTTTCTCCCAGCAATTTTGATCCCATATTGTGATTCCTCCATCCCTGCATTGCGCATTATGTGCTCTGTGTATAAGTTGAATAAGCAGGGTGACAGAATGCAGCCTTGTCTTACTCCTTTTCCTATTCCAAACCATTCTGTCATTCCGTGTTCTGTCCTAACTGTTGCTTCTTGGTTCATGTACAGATTTCTCAGGAGGCATATGATGTGCTCTGGTATTCCCATCTCTTTAATCACTTGCCACATCTTGTTGTGATCCACACAATCAAATGCCTTAGTGTAGTCAATAAAGCAGAAGTAAACTTGTTTCTGGTATTCCTTTGTTTTCTCCATGATCCAACGTATGTTGGCAATGTGGTCTCTAGTCCCCCTGCCTCTTCTGAAACCAGCCTGCACCTCTGGTAATTCTCTTTCCACATGCTGCTGAAGTCTATCCTGTATTATCTTGAGCATCACCTTGCTAGCGTGTGGGATGAGCGCAATTGTTCGATAATTTGAACATTCTTTGGCATTGCCCTTTTTTGGGATTGGGACGTATACTGATCTTTTCCAGTCCTGTGGCCACTGTTTTGTTTTCCAAATCTGCTGGCATATTGAATGCAGTAATTTGATGCCATCATCTTTTAGAGCTTTGAAAAATTCAACTGGGATACCATCATCTCCACTAGCTTTGTTGTTTGCAGTACTCTTTAGGGCCTTTCTGACTTCACTCTCCAGGATGTCTGGCTCAGGTTCAATTTCTTCATCATTGCGACTATCAGGAGTGTTGAGTTCCTTTTTGTAGAGTTCCTCTGTGTACTCTTTCCATCTTTTCTTAATCTCTTCTGCATCAGCTAGCTCCTTTCCGTCTTTGTCCCTTATCATGGTCATTTTTGCTTTAAATGTTCCCTTGATTTCCCGGATTTTTTGGAAAAGATCTCTGGTTCTGCCTCTTTTGTTGTTTTCTTCCATTTCTTTGCACTGTTCTTTTAGATAGTTTTCCTTATCTCTCCTTGCTTTTCTTTGAAATTCTGTGTTCAAATGATTGTATTTTTTCCTTTCTCCTTTGACTTTTGCGTTCCTTCTTTCCTCTGCTATTTTAAGAGCCTCATCAGACAACCACTTTGCTTTCTTACTCTTCTTTTAATCTTTAGCAATTAAGAACCAAATACACACAACAGTTAGAAAGAACTTAGATATTCACTTTCTGCTGTTGCTACTCTACATTGTATTTATTATTAGTTCCAAAGTATAGGTGAATGAAACCAGAATATATTCTAACTAGTTCTTTGTATTACCTCATTGATAGCCAGTCTCATAATTAGATATTGTACATTAAGCTACATTTAAGTAAAGCATCTGGAACAGTTATAAGTTAATTATGTCATGGGTCATAGCAAGTTAATTAGGTTATGAACTTGGTCATGAACTTGGGGAAAAGTTAAGTTTTGATAATTGTGGAAGTGCTTATACCATGAAAATATTTTATTGAATTATTTGAGTTTTAGGAGTTATAGTTATAGAATAATGCTATGTCTGGCTTCTGTAATTATGCTTACTATCTAAATGAGTTAGCTTGAAGTCATTGCTATCCAATGGGTTTTGCTTGATGCCATTGCTATCCAATGGGTTTTGCTTGATGCCATTGCTATCCAATGGGCTCGCTTGATGGTTAAGACACCCAGCTGTGTTCCTGGAAAAAGGATATAAAAAGCAAAGCAGAATGTCATCTTTACTCAGTTCTTTTTGGAAACCATTTCCGGACTGAGTCCTGCTGGCTATGAATGCAAGCAGTAAATTAAACTCTTTGCTGGTTTTCACCTATCATTTGGTCTCTTTCATTCTTTGGCCTGATATAGACAGTACAATATAAGGCTAGCAGACCAGAACAACAAACAACTTCTACTCTGCCAAGATTAGCCACACAAGATTAACTTTTACATTAGGCCGAGACTAGGGAGTCTGTGATTCTTGGAGTGGTTATTGATCAATGACCAGAAGTCAACTGTGGACTCCATCACTGTTGATAAACATTGGGATGCCTAAGGGATGAGGAATAGATAGCTGTGCTTGCTTCCTTAGATTGCAACTCTATATTCCCTCACCATTCACTATGTGGCTAAGGGAGAGGAAATTTTACCATCCAATGGCATCTGGAAGGCCACAAGTGACTCACCCTCTGAATCTGTCATGTTCAATATATAGCCTGGAAGGATATTTTTGCAATTTGCTAGCAAGTACAAAGGAACCTTATCTGCTTCAGGAACAATATGCATAGGTTTGCAGAGAGTTAAATGTCCCCACCCAATTATTTTTGCTCCTTAGATTTCCTCCCTCCATGCAGTGGCTGTAAAAAGAGAGAGCAAAAACTTTCTTGGTTGGCATGAAGTCATAGCGTAATATTTTAGCAACAATGAGAACAAACAGACTGATTTTTTCCAATCCTTCTCTACTTCCATCTCTTGGGTCTGGTTGTAATCTGCAGAAGGGATTTTGCAGTCTTCCTTCAAATTGTCTTTTCTATTAAATGAATCAGGGGATGCACCTTGAGAAGACTGGGTGTGCGGATATGTCAGACACACAAGGGCAATATTTTTTAGAACAATGCAACAACAGTCACAGCCTAATGCAGGGATTGTCAACCTGCGGCCCATGGGCCAGATGCGGCCCATGGCATCATTTCATGTGGTCCCCACTGCCTCCACCACACTAGGAAGTGCCATGTGGTGGAGGAAGGGCAAAATGGCCAGGCGACCCCTGAAGCTGTCTGAGGGAGCATGACCCGGCCCCCGGCTTTGAAAGGTTGAGAACTCCTGGCCTAAAGGATAATTTCTCCAAGACCCAGTCCAAATAGTGTGATCAATAGCTACAAAATGGCAAGTGTTGGCTAAAAGAAAAAGAAAAACTGGTAACTAGTGCAGGGGGGTGTAATAGAGTAAAGGGAAGGAGGGCATGCCTGGCTGGAACTCCCAATTATACTTTTTATTTGGATGAGTTGTTGTGGTGGTTATTTTCAGTGGCGGGCATCAGCAGGTTCGCACCAGTAATATATATTTATTATATATCACGTCTTGCTTCTCCGTGTGTGTGATACATGTGATTGCCATGGTGTGGTTGCAAAACTTTACCATGGTTTTTGAGGAGAACCAAATGTGAGTGTTTATAGTTAGTAATGCTTTTTGGAAGCTACCATCCAGCAGTCCCTGTGGCTACATCTAAACTACATTAGAATCCATTAAACAACATTAAAGTACATTGAAATACATCAAGTTGCTATTCATTTTAGCTAGTATAGGTCGGATCTGGGAGAGGAGTTAAAGTTGAACAGAAAAGGGAGCTGAAAAGTAGATAAAATGAAATGTTTCTCTTTGGCAAAGGGTAAATTATCTTAAATAAAGTAGCTCTGATGTAAGCAGACATGATTATGTATTGATAGTATGCAGTGTATTTAGAGACTGAAAAGAAAAACATTTACATAAAAGTTCTCTTTAAATAGCATAAACTAGAAAAGGTCTATGTTCGTCAGATCTATAGCAAAAATAACTCTTTTTCAAATATTATGTACATTAATACAAGGATCGCAGGGAAGAATAAAATCATACAGCTTTTTTGGTTCTATTTGCATAAGAACCTCAAAAAGCTTTTAAATCTGGCAAACAATTGCTGCTATTTTAAAGTCATGTTTCAGCAGGCGATTCTTTTTTCTGTTCAGTTTCCTTCTGTAAATTATATACAAATTACTGCCCCCACACAAAGATGGGGAGGTGGAACTTTGCTTTTTTATAACATTTATTATCACAATTAAAATCATTTTTCCCTAGTTGAAAGAAGCTTGTGAAACATTCAGTAGCATTCCTTTTGCATTACAATCCAACTTCCTAAGAAACTGTCATAAAATATGCAAAGGCTTTCTGTTAGAGAACAACGGATGAAGCTGGAAGAACTCACAGTTGTTATTTCATGAAAAATTAGAAATAGGTACTTGATAGCTTTTCTGATCTATGTCCTTGCCAATGAGAGATGCTGCCTATTGAAAATTTGCCAGTTTTAAATTGGAGTCAGAGAAAGAAAGGTCAAGTTCAGTTTGATATAGAATGCCCTGGATGTAGGGAGGGAACTTTCTGAATATTTGCATAGATAGAAGTGACAGGGAACATATATATGATAGGTTACATTTCCTCTCATTTTTAATTCAAGTCCTCCAATGTATAATTGATGTTAAAGTATACAGAAGTAATTATTTGGAATAGTACCCATGTTAGTCTTTGTTTTCAGGCATATCAGAGAATAAACAAAACAAAAATGCTGTAGCACTTTAAATCTAAGCTTTCATGGATCAAGTCCACTTCATCAGCCCTGGAATGGGAGACAGCTGAGCCCAGCGCCACTCCCCTGGCCCCGTCCAGGCAGAGGGTAGAAGAAGCGCCGAGCCGCCAGACCCGCCACACCTCCATAGCTGTCAAGTATCCCTTATTAGCCGGGAAAACCCCTTATTTAACCTTCTTTCCCGCCGTCATCCCTATTTAATTAGACTGCAATGCCCTATTGCCGCCATTGGAGGGCAGCACAGGATAAGCATAGCTGTCAAGTATCCCTTATTTGCCAGGAAATTTCCCTTATTTCCAAATCCAAAACTTGACAGGTATACACACCTCTCACGGGGATCCCGTGATCAGCAGTGAAAATGGCAGACTAAAAAATCTATCTCATCCTGTTGCAAAACAGATTGCCAGGTGCATTTTACTTCCACTTCTGGTGGGAGGAACCACATGACCGGCCCACTGAACCACGTGACCGGCTCATGGCCCAAAAAGTTTGGGCACCCCTGCTCAAAAGCATATATTAATGCTAATTCAGTGAGTAAAATTCAAAGAAATGGCTTCCTGCAGGGCAGTGTGTAACATATAAACTAATGATCAACCACTGCTGGAAGCCACTAGGAGCTTTCTTTATACTGCCAACCTGGCAATTGCCACACAGTACGCAACTTTTAAGAGTGTTAAGAAAAAACTGACTGAGGCTTTGAATTTAATGGTTTTATATATATATATATATATATATATATATATATATATATATATATATATATATATATATATATATATATATATATATATATATATATATATATATATATATATATATATATATATATATATATATATATATATATATATATATATATATATATATATATATATATATATATATATATATAAGAAGCCTGCAGATGACTTGGAATGGTACCAGGTTTGAACATTACATCACCCTCAAATACCTGAGAGTTACCCTGAATTGAACTCTCACTTTTAAGACCCACTGGCAAAAGAAGGTTTTTGCCAAAACAATAGTCTGAGGAAAATAACAGGCACAAGTTGGGGTGCCCAACCACACACACATTAAGAACTTCTGCACTAGCTTTATGTATATTCTACAGGAGAGTACACTAGTCCAGTGTGGTGCAGATCAAAGCATGAAGGGCAGGTGGATGTGGCCCTAAATGAAATGGCGACATTGGTCACAAGATGGCTAAAACCAACCCCAATACAAAAAGTGCATTACTTAGCTGGCATCCCTCCATCAAAATTCCATCGAGAAAGTGCTGCTCAGAAAGAGTGGGTCAAAGCAGGTTCCTCGGAAACACACCTGCTATTTGATCACCAACCACCAAAGCAGAGACTGAAATCAAGGCATAGTTTCCTCACAACTTCTGCCCCTCTGAACAACCAGCCCCCACAGACCACTTTAGAACTATAGAGAGTGAGATAACTGGGCAGAACCACATGATGCTCTACCGCCTGGCCAAGAACAACCATGGCCTGTGTGGAAAGCTTTAAATAGACTGCTGTGCAGGGGCAGGAAGATGAAGGGCTAATCTTACAAAAATTGGGGTTTCTTTGTAGATGACAGCCTGTGTGAATGCGGAGAAGTACAAACTATCTCCCATATGATACAATGCACACAATGCCCCTCAACGTGCACTTTATGTTGGTAAGAGGAAATGCTGTCTATTGGGCAGATGTCATCTAGCTCTTTTTAATTCTATTTTGTTTTTAGATGTGTTAATTTTAGCTTTGTATGTTATTATGTCCTGGGGGTGCATCTGACATGAATAAAAAAATAAAGTTAATAAAATGGGAAAACTGCCAACTACAGAATCCAACAGGAATACTCCACCAGCTCCTAGCCTTGATCTCTGTTGTGAAATCTTTTCTCCCTAATTCTATCAAGTCAACCATGGGAATTCAAAAGCATCATGGTTTTAATACTCTCTCATCTCAGATCATTTAACAATTGATCATCCCCAGTCTGTTAATCTTCAAATGTTCATTGATATTCAGAAATATCCTGGTATCCTTTTTCACCCTTAAGTACTAAGAGAAACTGACTAGCAAAATTTCAGTGATTTCAATGATAGACTATTTACTGGTAGAAGATAATTGCATCATTGCCAATGCTGAAATAAAATTCAGCTGCTGTCAACTACTGTACGTAGAATGACACCAAGTTAGAATGACACCACGTTAGGTGCTTCTCCAGCTGTCTCCATCTCGGCTCATCATCTGGCCGGGTCGTCCTTGGGAGTTGGGTGCATGGGTAGTTGAGCCCCCAGTGGCGGTTGGAATCGGGGTTTGTCGACGCCAATGCCATGCCAGCTGAGACACTTCTAACCATCAAGGACATCAGGTCAGCACGAGGCTATGTTGGGGGTTTGTCTTTTTTCTGATGCTATTGTGGACTTTGAGTCAAGGATCTCCGACACGACGTTGAGTCATGTGACTCTGTCGTGATCGTTGAGCGCTGATTTAGGTCTACTTCTAATTGTTATATTATTGATTTATTATTATGTATTCTTGTTGAATTTTTGAATATGATATCTGATGGACTGTAATTTTGTTTTTGATTCTATGCTACTTGATTATTGTACTGATTTACTTTTCTTGTTTCTTTAATTATTGTAGTATTGTATTGTATGGTATATACATGTTGTAATGGCCGCCTTGTGTTGGCTTTGGCTGAGAAAGTGCAGGATATAAATTAAAATTTATTATTATTATTAATTTTTAAATTGTTCATTGCTCAATGCTTTTTAAAATAATTCAATAATGCTGTTCATTACACTTTACTTATTGAAAAAAACTACGATTTGATTGTTGTTGTTTTTTAAAAAAATAAGAACATGCTTAAAATTATATGAATTGCACTAAATATTCCCATGGTGACCTCCCAAAATCAACATTTCTGGAGAAACAACTACATGTATATTACACAAACACCAAAATACTGTTGTTTCATTTAGCAAATCATGCTACAGTAGGCCCATTATATCAATGGGGAATGAATGAGTCAACTCCTTCATAGGTTCCTTTGGTGCAAATGAGTTTACTCTAGCTATGATTTAACGATGCTAAAGTAAGTCATAGTTAGAGTATGCCCATTTGAATCCATAGAACTTATGGAAGAGTTGACTTACCAAATTGCCATTGATTCAATGAGCCTATTGTTTTGTGATTTACTATGCTTTCAAAACCTTTTTTTAAAAACCCTTTATTGGCATTACAACCAGCACTACAGTGCCAAAAGCATTGCAGGCAGTTGGTACAACACAGTGTGATTTACTATGCTAAGCGACAAGATTTCCTTTCAAAAATAGTAAAACTCTTATCATGGACTGCAGGCTTTTTAGATCATTGGCTCCCAAACTACTATACTTAAATAAATACCAAGGGAGGAAGCATGAAATAAGATTTACATACAGGAAAAAATAGTTTTATGAATTTAAACAAATTTTTATTATAGGTATCAATACTATAATATAGGATTTCTCATGAAAAACTTTGTGTTTTTAAAAAATTCTTTGTGTGTGTGTTTATTTTTAATTTCATTTTAATTTCATTTTAGTTTAAAAGAAGGTAGGATGATGGTAAAAGAAAAGCAGGAAAGAAAAAAGGATTTCCCCAAAATTAATGCCAGCATGATGCAAAAAGTTTGGGGATCACTGTTTCATCAAACTAATGCTTTATGCCTACACTGTCCATAGAGAGTAATAAAGTAGCTGAAACGTGGATCTGTGACGTCTAAACCCTGGACCGAGAGGAGTTACAAGGTTATTTGTTGCCTCCTAGACTGGCCCTATCCTTCCTTCCTTTGTCTAAGGCAGGGGCTCCCAACCTTTTCGCGCCGTGGGCCGGACCACACACCCCGGACAGCTGAGTGGGCCAGTCACATGTTTCCTCCCACCATAAATGCTGCCGTAAAATATGTCCATGGCTGTTGTAAACACATTTACAACAGCTGTGGGTGCATTTACAGCAGCGTTTACGGCAGGCAGACATGGATGTGTTTTTTACGCATGTGTGGGCATGTTTTACCGCTGTTGCAAATGCATCTGCTTCCGCTTCTGGTAGCAGTGATGGGGGTGGGTGGGACACATGAAATGGTGCCATGGTCCAAAGGTTGGCCACACCTGGTCTAAGGGAATGCTTAACTCCAGATGGATTATCTTGTGTCTGAATGTATGGTGGTTTTTTGGCTATCAAGCAACAATTGATGCAAGCAGAGGGGAATTACGTGACTGGCCTTTCAGAACTGTGAAAAGTTTTTAAAAATGCAAAAGCAAAGCATGTTGACATCCATTTCCTTCAATATGTACCATATTTACCGGCATATAAAACACACCTCCCCCGCTCAAAATACACCGGAAAAATGGAGTGCATCTTATATGCTGGTATCTCAACCAGATCCCTCAAATAGCATGTCTGGTCTCCTACATGTTCTTTTTTTAAAAAGTTTTTTGTCTGGATTTCTTGAAAGAAAGTTTCTTTAGGTTGAGCTAAACTTTTGCCTGTTTAAATTGTGCTCTGGAAGAGGTTAATTTGTGTCACTGGCCTGTATCTCCAAAGACATCAAGAGGCTGCCTGCAGAAAAAGCATGATGAAGGAAAGTACATATTGGAAGAGAACAGACTTGGCCTGAATGAAAGGAAATATTTTAGGTACCCTTCCTTCTCAGTCCTCAGAATACGTGCCTTGCTCCTTTTGTGAACTGGCCCTGCCTGAAGGCAAACCACAAGGCGGTTTTTGAACTGAGCTGCAAGCACTTGTTACCACATTTACTCCAAAATATGAGGGATATATTCTTTGTTTGATAATGCACATTGGTTTTTGCAGCTGACTCCCAGGTGAAACATCGTTTTATGCATTGTACAAGAAATCAACAGCTGAGGGCAGAATGAATAGTTACCCTTCCCCTCCTCCTCCTCCTCCTCCTTCCGTGTCTACGTCCAACGTGAAAATGCCAAAATAAAGCCACCTTTTGGTGAAGTCATTCTGTAGTTCCTTTCACCTGACCTAGTTTGAGAAAGATTAACCAGCACAAGGTTGCCGTTGCCTGGGATATGCCCAATTGAGGTTCAAAAATACCACAATCTTCGAGGAGGCTCTCTCTGTGGGCTCTGAAAAATCCTCCTTTCATGAGATGGTAAGAAAGAGGAAAGAGAAAGGCATAGATAACACTGCGCAACAACGATTTTGCTACTGGGAATAATACATATGATTAACATGATGCCGAGTGTGCTGATTCCAAATCTGAACTCAGAATTTGCCTATCATGTACAGATTTTAAGTCATAGGTGTGCTATAGCTGTTCAAATGATATTGGGTAATGCATTTTTGCATGGGAACATTATAACAGTTGCAGTTACCACTACGAATTGCAAGAAGAATATGTTCCAACATTCCCCTTTCAACCTAAACTAAAGCAGGGAAGAGGATACCTCCCACAACAACCCATGCACAAATGCTATTTAGGTCAACTCACCCGTCAAAACCACTAAACCTGTGGACTCAATTCCTGGCTGTTGAGCAGTGAGCAAGAAAGATCCTCCTGATCCATCACATTTCTTACCCTGCCCGTCACTCATGTCCATGGCAGCTTCCCCATGGATACTGACCAGATCACCCACTATCCTAATACAGGTGCCCATTGGGCTTGTGCCCTTGGTATCAGCCACTTTGAGTGCCAACAGTTGAAACCGGATGTTTGCTAGGTGATCCCGATCCCTGACTACCCCACAGATCTCACCTGCTCGCATGTGAACAAGGGTCGGATGCACCCACTGGCAATCCTGCCACACACTACAAAGCCCTCAGATGTGCAAGCACATCTTCAAGTCCCAGAACACCATCCTCTTTAGAAGAAGACAGTACTGGAGGAGTTGGAACCCACATCAGCTTTTTGGTCGTTTCCCCCCACCTCGACTCATTCTTCTTCTCGGCACCATAAACAGGCAAAACAGTGAGGAACAATCAATAATGAAACCAAAAGATCCTTAACCCAACATTCATTGATGAATCCTCCTTGCTATAATGCCCGAACAGGACGTACGAAGTTGTGGAGAAAGCACAGGTAATGTACAGTATTTAAGTTATTCTTGAACCACACCCCAACACCCAATACAGTTCTGATTGACCCTCTCTGGTGGTCTGAAATCATCTTCTGAGTTGGGATTGGCAAAGGGAATTCTGCTTGGCACAATTTAAGTGGGCGAATGCCTGCTTTCTACTCCAGCTGACAACAGTTTTAAGACAAGACCTTACTTCACATTAAGCAATTCTCCATCTGATCCAGAACACAGATTTCCTGAAAAGAACAATGGGTTTGGTATGTTTCCTCAGATTTCCCTTTGTTATTTCTGGCTTTTCCCTTCAATTCTGTTATCTGTTTTATTAATTCTGCAGAAAACTGCAACAATTAGGTTGCTAGAGGTTGCAAATGTTATTGTGCATCAGAACAAAATAATATTCTGCAAGCAATTTAAAAATAGGATGTCCCCAGATTGGCATGAAACTTGGCGCAGATGAAGTAGACAGTCTGTTCTTGCTCTGTGCAAAATTTGGAGAAGTTTGGACAAATCATTTTCAGGATATCTCTCAATATAATTTCCAGGGAATCCTAAGCAGGTAAAGGCATCTGCTTGGGAATACCCTGAAGGAAATGGTGAGCCACTGTGTGAGACAGAATGCTGGACTGGATGGGCTGTGGCCTGTTCCAGCAAGGCTGTTCTTATGAAATTTAGCAAGCAAAACTCACTAAAACAGCAGGGCCCAGATTCAGTTTATCACACATACGTGCTATTTATTCCAGTTCTAATTACCATCTCTGCCTGCCTTGCAACTAAATTATGTGTCTCTATCAATAGCAGTATCCTTCTCAATGTGGAAGAATGACTACTTAACACTTAACTATAGTGAACTATGAATCATGTGGTTTCAAAATCCTAACTGTGGAGCATTAAAGAAGTTTTTGTTTCAAGGGACTGACATTGATTCTGCAGTAACATTATTTCATGTTCAGGGAATGAAGAAGCAGACGAGTGAAGTAGTGAAATTCAGCTCTTTATTAGTGGGGTTTGGACACAGTTTGGATGGGGCAAAACTCGGACTTATATACACTATAAACAGTAACAGTAACAATAATACAACAAGCCCATTGGCTAACAGAGTGTGCACAATTTCGATCCACTTATTTGCATAAAAATAGATACACGAGAAAAGATACATTCTGCTCAAATTAACAGTAACAATAATACAACAAGCCCATTGGCTAACAGAGTGTGCACATTTTCGATCCACTTATTTGCATAAGAATAGATACATGAGAAAAGATACATTCTACTCCTGTCAGAAAACACAGTTAACATACATAACACATTAACATCCACTTTCAAATGTTAATGCTTCCATCCATGTAGGACATAATGTTCTATGGAAAGCATGATTTCTTTACATATTTCAACATCACAATATGGGTTATTCTAAATTTGCTACAAAGCATTCTAATGATGGACATTAACTTTCTGACACTAAATCAAACATAAGAATTGGACTTCAGGTCTTCTGAAGAATGCTTCTGCCCATCTGGACCATAGTTGTTAAGTATCCCTTATTGGCCAGGAAAACCCCTTATTTTACCCTCTTTCCCGCCGTAATCCCTTATTAATTAGACTGAAATGCCCTATTGCCACCATTGGAGGGAAGCACAAGATAAGCATAGCTGTCAAGTATCCCGTATTTGCCAGGAAATTTCCCTTATTTCCAAATACAAAACTTGACAGGTATGATCTGGACATGCATCTTATAAACACTCATTGTGCTTAATTTTTATGTCATGGTTTCAGATACTTTTAACATGATCAAAGGCAATCTGTAACCCAGCAGAGGGAGAGCTGCCCACTCTCATAGTTGTTCCTTCATTAATTTAAAAAATCCAGTCTACAGTACACAATTATAAGGACTGTGTGTAAAGTAAAGTATGGTTCTAAAATGACAAAGCAGCTGTAAAAGCACAAAGAGCAATAATAAAACAAATGGTATATCAAGAAGCCACTAAAACATGGTAGGACAGAATGATAGACTGAGAATGCCTAGCCAACAGAGAAGTTTTAATGGGTGCCAAAGGGATTGCAAAGTCTATGCTGGCTGCATTTCTAAAATGAAAATACCTCCAGCCCTTCTGGCCTTCCTTCTTTAGTTTTTTTTTAAAATCTGAACCCCTCTAGTTTTCTTCATTTTTTTTGGTTTCTCTTTATCATTACAGCTTAATGTTATCATAAGATTGTAAAAATCCCAGGAAATGTTGTTATATTCAAATGTACATGTTTATTATGTATAATCAAAATGTTTTTATGCTCCTCTTTCCCCTTCATCATAATCTGAGAGATTTATATAAATTGTAAACACAGAGGGACAGAGCTATTTATTTTTACCTTTGCCATTTTGTGCAAGTGGGAAAATATATCCTACTGTTATCAGCAACCTCAGGCACCTGCGACTTGTTCGAGTGGGCCAGATATGGCCCGCTGGGTCACAGAAATGGCCCACTGAGGTCGGAGTGGCTGGACTCAAGGAAGGCATCTGAGGCAGAAGATGGTGAAAAGTCCAGCCCCGACTGAGGTCTGGATCGTGATATTTATTACTCTGGAGTTTGTACATGTGGGTTCTTCATGACCTCATTCAGAGGGCTTTTTCCCTGTGGAAATTTACTGACCAGCCACATTCACAGAAGCTGCCCTGAGATGCTGATGTGCTTGTACGTCATCGGGAAGTTCGGTTGCCACTGACAACTGGGACTGGTGAGGACTATTGTTTTCCCATTATCTTGGGATCTTCCGGGTCTAACTTAAGGTCATCATGTTTACTACAGTTTGACCTTACCCACAACCTGTGGGCATGAGTCATGCTATTGTGTGTGCTTATCAGGGTTTGCCAGCTTGTGAGAGTTGCCTGCTTCTGTCCAGGTCATTCAGCCATGGTTTATGAGTCAATTAATAAGACTATCAAATTATAGCCCAAACGCGATTTCTATTCCCTTGTGGTCAGGGTGGTTCTCAAGGCGGTGTTCTCTGCCGAGCAAACCCTGCAGGAACAGTTTAGGCCAATTGCGTGAGTGGGCAATCCACAGTGACTGGCACTCCAATCTGTGTAAAACAACAACAACAACAACCCTGCTTGAGCGGTCTAACAAGGCATTGTTGCCCATCATTTGTCAATGATGTTAGACCAGGACTAAAACTCACCAAAGCGTCCACACTAGAACTAGGGGGCACTCCATTAAACTTTTGGTTACTAGTTCTCAAACATATAAGAGAAAGTACTTTTTCACCCAGAGGATCACTGGTCTATGGAACTCCCTGCCAGAAGACGTGGTGACAGCTGTCAGTCTTGACAGTTTTAAGAAAGGATTAGACAAGTTAATGGAGGACAAGGGTATCAATGGCTATAATTATTGATACCTAAGGACAACCTCCGAGTTGAAGAGATAGGCAGGATATCTCTCAATGCCATTTCCAGGGAACCCTAAGCAGGTGAAGGCATCTGCTTGGGAATACCCTGAAGCAAATGGTGAGCCACTGTGTGAGACAGAAAGCTGGACTGGATGGGCTGTGGCCTGTTCCAGCAAGGCTGTTCTTATGTTCTTATGTCCTCTGTTGGATCTTTTGGGCAAATTAATAGTGGAGAGGACCCGTGTCATGGTCCACCTGGGTGACGTGATATCCAAATAGCTAAAACAACAATAACAACCACACACACACACACACACACACACACACAAAGAGAGAGAGAGAGGTGGACTTAACTTCCCAGGTTCATCTGCATGTGTGGAATGTTGTTGTAGAGACGCCTTGCTGAATAACGACTCCAAGGTATCTGTAAGATTGAGGTTCCAGGGTGGTAGCATTTTGGGGGCCGGTTTGCTTTCACCTCAATCTCTGGGTTTCCTCAGGAATAAAGACAGTCCAGAAACAGCATCTTCAGTAGTCTGATTTTTATTTAAGATGCAAAACACACAGAGCATTCGTGAGCAAATTGTGCCAAAATAATAAACCTAACTAGAAGCCAAGAGGGCTTCCGTACTTCCCCCACAGTTCAACACGCATTCACCGAGCTGATGTGATGCATGTCATCTCTTCAAAGAAAAAAAGAAAAGTTCAGAATCAGCTAAAACCCAGTGAACATTGTGGTACATCATGTATGTATGTGTGTGTGTGTGTGTGTGTGTGTGTGTGTGTGTGTGTGTGTGTGTGTGTGTGTGTGTGTGTGTGTGTGTGTGTGTGTGTGTGTGTGTGTGTGTGTGTGTGTGTACATACATACACTGTGCTGTTTTTGCACCAGTTGAGTAGCACATGGTCTATGCCCCAATAGATAAATTGCAGACAAAGGCACAAAAAGAAAGATGCTGACCTGAAATATTACACTTTTTTAAAAAAACCAATAAAACCCGATAAAACCATCTTGCTCCCACCATACCTGTCAAGTATCCCGGATTGGCCAGGATTTCCCGTATTTCCATGCCGCTTCCTCTACTTTTCCACTGCCATCCCGTAATTTGGCTGGTGGGGAAAGTAGTTACTGCGCATACGTGTATGCGCAGAACCCTTCTGCGCAGAAGGGTTCTGCGCAGGTCCCGTATTTTCCAGAGCCGTGCTTGATGGGTATGCATCCCACGCACAATACATAAGAGAAAAAATAATGTAAAATGGTATCTGCATTTATGGCAGAGCGATTTCTCCCTTTATTTCCATTGAGGGATAATTGCTGTCATGACGGAGGGAGGGGGAAGATCGGTGGGCTCCATACCCGCCCGCCCTCCATTGTTCAGGGATCCTCATCAAGCAGGGCCGAAAGCTGTAGCTGTAGCCGGACCGAGCTAAACCAAGCCAACTCCCAGTTTCTCTGCATGAGAGATCTGCGTGGGAGACCTCTGTGTGTATCTGGGATTTCTGGCAAGCCTTATCAGCTATGTCCCCCTGAATCCAGATAAGCAGCACAGACAGGCAGACAGAGAAAATGCCTTTTCAATAATTTTTATTATCCTACTTCTACACTTAAAACATATTTCTTATAAAATAAAAACATATATAATCAATCTAATTAATAAGAGAATGGGGCTTCTGAGCTCCCCATATCTAGATGGGCATCTTGAGGACCAGAATGACAAAGTTTCACCCTCTCTAAGATGTTCGCTCCCCTCCTTCTTCTTCCCACCTTCTCCTTATAGGGTTATCCTGGGTAACGATGGTAACTAAATGTGCATCAATGGTGTGATTGACAGTTAACCGTGCACCTCCAATAATATGGCCCCCTTATGGGAAAGTAATCTTGCTGACTAGATTAGAAAGAAATCTTGCTGACTAGTGTGAGAAAGACTAGCATGCACAAACATGTTCCCTACTGGACATGTTGATAAAACATGGTTTCAGCTTAACATGTAGGTGAAGAGATACATATGCCTTCAGCCTGGGGAACATACAAGTGGGAGACATGTCTTCTTGGCAGCAAGCTTACACAGCATTCCAGTGGTTTAGCAAGCTTACACAGCAAAGAGCCCTGACTGATTTCCCAGAGCAGGTTTATCAGAGTTTAGACTATACTGCTCTGGCCCTTCCAGACCCCTCCCCCTTTCACAGATTTGGCAGGGAGAGACAGATCTTTATTGTGCCTGGCTGAATAAACTTGGAATGTTCAGATAAGGAAAGTTACACTGTCAGGCCTTTACATGGGGAGGTCTGCTCATAGGAATATGATGTTACTGAATACTGTCAGGCTTTTATAAATTAAGCCTGCTCGTAGGACCTTACAATCAGTGGGGCTACAGATCTTTATGGGAGATCTGCTTATTGAATTAGGTGACATTAATGCTGTTAAAAGCCTTCATGTGAAGCTTGTCTATTGGAAAGCACGATGGCTTCATGAGACACACACACCCTTCTACACGGACTAGGCCCTAGTGAATATCATGACAATTGCAAGGCATAATTTTATTGCAATACCAAGAGGTATTTATCCCTTTAAATGGACTTCCAACCGAAGTTTTGTCTTTGATTAAAAGTTTGACACACTGTTTGCTTATTGATTTATATTTATTTATTTTCTTATTGCTTATTGTTTGCTTATTATCTCTCCTCCTGCACCTGACACTTGTGAGAAACACTCTCCATTCAAACAGCTTTATTGTTACACCTCTTGCTGACAGAACCTTAAATCAGTCCAATTAAATTCAGTTTGATTTGCTAATGATGGTGATATAAACCTGCCCTTGCTGCAAGCAATGGCCTCCTTGAGTGTTTTACATCAAATAGTCAGCAAAAAATAAAAAGAAAAGAAAAGAAAGACCTTCAAATGTTCTGAATTTTCTGTTTTATAAGCAGAGCAAACCCTGTGGTATTTGACCATGTAGTCGCAGCCTGAGATTTGTACATACATTCATGTACAAGAGAGAAAGAATTAAGAATTCTAAAACTTCAGACATCAAAGACAATGACACTAAGAATTGTGTCCTTTCAGGTGTGCAAAGGTTTGAGAGCTTAACTCTTAAAGCTCTGGTTTTGAATTCTTTTCAATTTAACCTGCATTAGTGCTTTAAAAAATGTGTCACTTTCCTCCCTTTGGATTTTCCCAACTTTGTTGTTGTTGTTCAGTCGCACAGTCGATTCCGACCCTTTGCGACCCTATGGACCATCGTTCTCCAGGCGCCTCTGTCCTCCACCATCCCCCTCAGTCCTCCCAGCTCTGTGCCCATTGTGTCTACAATACCATCTATCCATCTCATCCTTGGCCTCCCCCTTCTTCTTTTGCCCTCCACCTTTCCCAACATCACGGCCTTCTCAAGTGAATCCTCCCTTCTCATTTGATGCCCAAAGTACTTTAGCCTCATCTTTACTATTTGACCTTCCAATGAGCAGTCAGTGTTGATTTCTTCTAAGATTGACCTATTTGTTCTCCTCGCTGTCCAAGGTACCCTCAAAACTCTCCTCCAACACCACAATTTCAAAGGCATCTATTCTTCTGCGTTCAGCTTTCCTAATTGTCCAGCTCTCACATCCGTACATTACCACTGGGAATACCATTGCTTCGACTATTCTAATTTTTGTTTTCAAGGTGATGTCTCTGCTTTTCACTATGTTCCCCAGGTTTCTCATGGCTTGTCTCCCTAGAATCAGCCGCCTCTTTATTTCATGGCTGCAATCTCCATCTGCAGTGATCGTAGATCCTAAGAACGTAAAATCTGTCACTGCTTCTACTTCTTCCCCGTCTATTTTCCAGGAACTGATCGGGCCTGTTGCCATTATCTTGGTTTTCTTGATATTGAGTCTCAAGCCAGCTTTTGCACTCTCTTCCTTCAAACCGATCAGGAGATTCTTTAGGTCTTCCTCACTTTCTGCCATTAGGGTGGTGTCGTCTGCATATCTCAGATTGTTGATGTTTCTCCCAGCAATTTTGATCCCATATTGTGATTCCTCCATCCCTGCATTGCGCATTATGTGCTCTGTGTATAAGTTGAATAAGCAGGGTGACAGAATGCAGCCTTGCCTTACTCCTTTTCCTATTCCAAACCACTCTGTCATTCCGTGTTCTGTCCTAACTGTTGCTTCTTGGTTCATGTACAGATTTCTCAGGAGGCATATGAGGTGCTCTGGTATTCCCATCTCTTTAATCACTTGCCACATCTTGTTGTGATCCACACAATCAAATGCCTTAGTGTAGTCAATAAAGCAAAAATAAACTTGTTTCTTGTATTCCTTTGTTTTCTCCATGATCCAACTTTAACTGAACTTATCTAGGAGATCTCTATATAGGATATCATTGTTTTTGTTTTGTATCAGCAGCAATCCAGTGATGCTTCCAGAGTGGAAGGATCAGCCAATGGGCCACTGTCATTGCCCTAGAGAATGCCAGAATAGGTTCACAGTCCTCCAATTCTTTGGGGAATCTCCTATCATATCACCCATCTTCATCTATTGAATTTGGGTGAAATCCAATGTTGCATAATGGATAAAACATTGGACACGTGGATTCAAAACCCTGCCTGTTGTGGAAGCTCAGAGTAAGGTGGCAGTTGTAAACCCCATCTTGTGCCTCTTATGTATCTGGAAAACCCTTTGTGAGTCATTTCCTATGATTATAGCATCATGAACAAGCCCAGCCTCATCTGATCTTCACTGCTAAGAAGGGTTGAGCTTGATTAACCCTTGGATGGGATACAGCCTGGGAATACTGTACTTGGATCTATCAGCTATTTTATTTTATTTTATTTGTCTCATTTATAGGTTAAATTCCTCCTGATGAGGGGACTCACGGTGGGGAGGGCACTCACAGTGGTTCATAGTTTTGAAAACTAAAATTAAAAACACAAAGAATTATATGTTAAAAACAATTAAACTATAGTAGTAATAAAACATTAACACTTTTTAAAACAAGCGAATTCAGCTAAAAAAATACAGTATTCAGAGACTCAGTTACAGCTATGATGGTCATCATAAAGTTGTGGAGTTAAGGCAAAATATTGTTTCACTTTAAAGGCTAACAGTTTTGTTTCACTGTGATCTTTTGTTAATCTGTTTAAAGTGCGACAATATTTTGCCTTTCTTCCTTCTTTTCTTACAAACACACTGCAACACACTCACAGGACTGCTTCTTTAGAAATGTGTACACAAGCTACAAGTGACTTAACATCCATACATCTAAATTTAGAGAAGGATTTTGTTTTTGAAAAATGTGCCAACCTTTACAAATTTCAACACAATCAGGTTAAAAAGAACTTAAAGTTTTAAAACATTCAAATATGGGAGAAGGAAAAAACTGACAGATTTCCCCCTTCACATCATGCTTGTAACAACTCATTATTCTTTAATGATCCTCACATTTAACACTCTGTCAAGCCTTCTCAATTTTAGTGGCTTGTGTTTTATTCCTCCAAAAGACTGATTTGTCCTTTGAGCAATGTTTTGAAGAGTACATGAAACTGCTCATGAGTCAAGCCTTAGGGTATTTACCAAAACATTTCAAAATGACATTCCTCCACCCCCACCAAGACAACATTTCAGGTCATTTACTATGTTTTTCGCATTTCTGTAAATCAATACAAAAATGGCTAAAACAGATATTTTTCTGCTGTTTTGCATCTATACAAATTATGATTCAGATTGCATTAATAATGGTTATAAGGACAGCTTTTGTGTTATCACTTTGGATCCCCCATTTTGTTGTGTCTTCACAATCTGAAGTTTAAGGAGTAACCATTAACCAAGAGCCCCAAACTGGGTCAAATTTGGGTCAAATTATTGCCCTTTGGTGAAATAATAATTATTACAGATAACTGACTGACAATATTTGAGAGTGAGACTTGGAGTACTGGATTTATGCACAACCCAAGTAAGCTACATTTTAAGACCATAGATTCCGAGACGTCTCTGAATTCAAACAAATGGTTGAGTTTTACATTTTATATATCTTTTAGAAAACTGTTGCACTCTTTAGAATTTGTTAGAATAATAAGCATTTTTAACAATACAGTGGGAATATTAACTTTGGCATTGCTTACGGTCTCAGCATATTTTAATCTGTCTGGAAGACTTTGAAAATCACCAAATATATCTTCCATATGATGACATCTGCTCACAGTACATAGTTCCAAACAGTACATCTTGTTGACAATAGTTGGAATAGTCTAAAATGAGGAAATTATTGAAATATCTTCCCACACAGACGATTATTATCATTATGTCTAACAGAAACACCAAATAGAGTATATTACCTCTTCCTTGAGTTGGGCTCAAAGCAAGTTGAGGTAGCTCTGTGCAGTGGTGGGATTCAAAAAAATTTCTACTACCCACTCTGTGGGCGTGGTATGGTGGGGAAAGCCCTGCATTGCACCCAAAACAGGATTAATTTATTTCAAAACTGGGGTGGGTGGGACCAGCCAGAATTTCTGCTACTGGTTCTGGTGAACTGGTGCAAACCTGCTGAATCCTACCACTGGCTCTGTGGTTGTCATCCTGGCTGTCAAGTCTTTTGTTATACGTACTTAAATGAGCACACAACCCCACATTTTACTGAATGGCATGGATTTCAGTCCATTTTTGGAACAGAAATAGTCTGGGTTGTCTAACCAAATGAATTTTTCCAGAAGATAGATACATTATTTATTTTATTATTTATTTATTTAAATGTATATGCCGCCCAATCAGGAAAACCCGACTCAGGGCGGCATACAACAGTTAAAAATGTATAAAAACAGATTTTAAAATCCCAAATTGCCCACTCACTTCCCCACCCTACTACCCCCCACCCCAATTAAAAGAATAAAAAGAAATAAAAGGGAATGGGGGGGATACATACCTGTCAACCTTCCCGGATTGGCCGGGATTTCCTGATTTTCAGCGCCGATTTGCGCCATTTCCCGCCTGCAGCTGCCAAAACCCCAGAATTGGCAGCAGGGGAAAAGAGGTACTGCGTAGAAGGCGACCTGCGTAGAACCATTTGCGCAGGTGCCGTATTTTCTGGAGCCGCAGTTGACAGGTATGTGGGGATACAACAACACAAAGGGAGGGATATTAACTAAGTACTAACTGGGGATGAGCCAACAGGCTGGAGCCGTATTCCCATTAAGGCCCCACACCTGCCCTGCCAGCCAAGTTTTCAGACTTTTCCTGAAGGGCAGCAGTTCTGTCTGTAGCCTCAATTCTGTTGGAAAGAGGTTCCAGAGGGTTGGTGTGGACACGGAGAAGGCCTTCTTCGTATGCCAGAGAGGCGGGCCCCTCTAGCTGAAGGCACAATTAGGGAGCCCATCCTGTTGATTTGTATGGCCTTTCCTTCTTTTATATATTTGTCTCCTCTTCCAAAAGGATGCCTTTTCTTGTCCATGACTTGTCACTTGTAGTGAATACTTTTTTTGATAAACGAGAAAACTACACTCCCCGTTGCTATAACTGTAATTGTAACTAGAACTATGTTTCTAGCTATTCTTTGAGTTGTGGGGATGTGGCCTCACTAAATAGATGATTACATATTTCAAGTGCTGGCTCATGCTTGATGACAAAGCTTTTGGAAGGAGAACATACCCAAGTTAGTCATTGTCACAGTCCAATACGTTGGGGTTTTTTAAGTGTTTTTTTTAAAGGTTAGTTTTTGAGATACAGTACAGGAAAGCAAACTCTTACATTTAAAATGCATTGGCCAAAATCCTGTCATGATATTACACCTGCTGATAACAAATGGTGTTAATTCACAGTGGTTTCTTGATGATAATTAACACATCACTGCTTAGATTTTTGGGAGTACTCCAACCAAAAGTACAGTAAAACCCCGACTTACAAATTCCTTGAGTTACATAAAATTCGACTTACAAAATGATTTTGTGCTAAAACCATGTCCCGATTTACACAATTTCCTATGGGTTGGCTTCGAGTTACATAAAGATTCTTTTTCCTATGGATTTTCCTATGCTTCAATTCACATAAAAAATAATTTTTCCTATGGGTTTGCTCCAAGTTACATAAAAAATCCTTAAGAAAAAGCCTATGGAACAGACTTTTTTTTCATAAGTAGGGGTTTTACTGTACCAGAAAATTAGATAGATAAACATTTATTGTCATTGTCCTGCACAGAACAACGAGATTGAAAATCCACTTATCCACCCAACAAAACCTAAACAAAATACAACTGTACAAAATTATCAACATACTCCCACCCCACATATACACAATTAACCCCTAAAAAGCTCTAAAACTCTAAGATTCTAAAAACTATATACAGAAGCTCCCTCATAAACTGCATTTCACTGCATTCTAAGCCAGAACTGCTTTTGGGTAGAAACTATTTCTCAAGTGGCTGGTCCTGGTCTTTATGACTTGTTAACATACCTGTCAAGTATCCCGGATTGGCCGGGATTTCTCGTATTTTCGCGCTGATTTTCGGCATTTCCCGCCCAGAGCTGCCGCTACCCCGTAATTTGGCAGTGGGGGGGGGGAAAGGAGTTACTGTGTATCCCTTCTGCGCAGGTCCTTTCTACGCATGCGTAGAACCCTGCTACGCATGCATAGAAGGCTTCTGCGCAGAAGGGGATGCGTAGAAGCCTTCTACACATGCGTAGAAGTGAGCTGCGCAGAAACGTTCTGTGTAGGTCCCGTAATCTCCGGAGCTGCGCTTGACAGGTATGCTTGTTAATCAGTAGCAAGAAATCTTTGAGTGTTAGATCATTTGCCTTCTGCAGATGTAACTATGCATTTAGTCACTAACTACAAGTTTGGGCCTTGAGGAAATATAATGGTAACTGGAAAGTAACTTTCTAAGCTTTACTTTAGTCCCGTGGTTCCCACAGGCAGGCAATTTAGTTAAGCGGGGCAATTCAAGAATGAGTTATCAATAGTGAATGGCCTTCTAGCCTTCCTCCACATGAATATGAGTTCACTTTTTGAATAATATAAATTATATGTCATGGGGGGATCAGGATTTTTGGAGATGCTTAGGTGGAGCCTGGCCAAAAATAATTTGGGAACCTCTGCTTTAGATGCAGATAGCTATGTACATAACACCAGCCACATTACTATAGCAGGATGATATATGGATGGGCTTTTTGTATTCAGCTCTTCTTCAAATTATTGAGACTAATCAATATTTTAAGTTGTCTTTTTTAAGGCAGCAAAATCTGGCTTGAGACTCAACATCAAGAAAACCAAGATAATGGCAACAGGCCCCATCAGTGCCTGGAAAATAGATGGGGAAGAAGTAGAAGCAGTGACAGATTTTACTTTCTTAGGATCAAAGATCACTGCAGATGGAGAATGCAGCCATGAAATAAAAAGGTGACTGATTTTTGGGAGGCAAGCTATGAGAAACCTGGGGAACATAGTTAAAAGTAGAGACATCACCTTGCAAACAAAAATTGTCATAGTCAAAGCAATGGTATTCCCAGTGGTAATGTATAGTTGTGAGAGCTGAATCATTAGGAAAGCTGAGCGCAGAAGAATAGATGCCTTTGAGATGTGGTGTTGGAGGAGAGTTTTGAGAGTACCCTGGACAGTGAGGAGAACAAATAGGTTGATCTTAGAAGAAATCAACCCTGACTGCTCCTTGGAAGGTCAAATAGTAAACATGAAGTTGTAGTACTTTGGACATCACCCTGTTCAAGGTGTGCACACAAACACACATTAAAAACACCCATTATAAAGAGATGTTGTAAATATTAATAATCAAATCTAACATTAGATCATTTTTAAAAATCAGAACAATAGACAATAGGGGAGAAAGAAATATTAGAAATATTATTGTGTAAGACACGTAGTTGTAAAATTCAGTAGTAGATTTGGTAGCAATCATCAAACCCCGGGCATAATAAAATATAATGCCTCTGTTATAGCAGCTTCCTTTATGACTGATTTAGTTACAGGAACAACTCAAAGTACGGTGATAACCTTTAAAGCTGTCTTGGGTCTGCTCTAGAGAAGTCTTGGGTCTGCTCTAGGCTATCTGGGAGTTTGCATCTTCTCATATAAGATTCCTCCTAGATGGCAAGATCTGTCAGTCCCACCACCTTCTCAGATCTGCTTGTAAAAAGGATGTGAAACCAGGCCTATTCGGTGGCCACACCCAGATTATGGAACTCCCTTCTTAGAGAGGCTAGGATGCCCACCAACCTGTTGACCTTCTGGTGACAAATAAACACCTTCTTGTATAGGCAGGCCTTTCCCAGATAACAATGGAAATCTTTCAAGTGCTTCATTTTTCTATTGATAATTTGTAGTTGGTTTAATTAAGTGGTTCGTAAAAGGGTTTTAGCTTTATTCCTCTGAATACTTAATACTGACCTAATTATGTTTAAATATTGATGTAAAACAAAATGAAATTAGATAAATTCCATTTCAATGAAGCTATTGGTTTGTTACATACAAGAATGTGTAGTCAGCACTCAAACTTTTCTTAAGCTGCTAGGAAATATGCATAAGACTGGGGGATGATAGCAGCAGCATTCTGATATACACATGATGCAAAATTCAGTAGTAATTGTAGAGTAGGAACATTGAATCCATGGGAATTACTTTACTATTTACCTATCAAAGCCCTATTGGTTGAATGGATGTATTTTATTGGAACTGATCATTGAATTTGGTCCCCATTCATAAGTAAATATTCTTCAACTTGGCACACACAGAGACACCAACATCTGCCACCACACTAGTCCAGTGATGGCAAACCTTTTAGAGATTGAGTGCCCAAACAGAGGGGTAGGTTGAACTCTGTGCTGGGAGAGGGAGGAAGCACTCCAATTGGGCTGCTGGCCAGAGGGACGGGGTGAACTCTGTGCTGGGGGAGGGAGAAAATGCTCCCATTGGGCTGTTGGGCAGAGGGATGAGGTGAATTCTCTGCTGGGGGCAACAGCACGTATGCCCACAGAGAGGGCTATGAGTGCCACGTTTGGCACGCATGCTGTAAGTTCGCCACCTCACCCTAGTCTTTCTATATACTTCAACTGAAAATGCTCCCACTCTTAAGGCTGCTGATGCTCTTTTACATCTTTCACGTGGAATTTGGTGTAGACTTAAACTAAGCTGATGCATTTGTGCTTGGATTGTATTAAAATGTTACAATGTAAGAGTTATCTTCCATCTCTCCTGGAAACTGTCAAAACCAGGCTCGTATTCAAAAAGCAATCTCTTTTCCAACAGCCTACTTCAAAAGGAATTAGTTAAAAAGCAATGGAACAGGAATGTGAAAGGCAATTGCTGCCATCTATCAATGCACGGAGTTTTAGGGAAGGGAGGAGGTATTTTGGCTTGTCAATAAAGAAGCACAAGTTATCACTTGCAGCAGCTAATGATGAAGCATTCTTTAGGCTAGCCATATGCTATTTAACACCCTCTGCCTCATCAACAGCTAGAAACTATGCAATTCGAATGAATCCTCAGATATGACCTATAGGTCCAGTTGTTTAATGCTTTTGTTTAGAGACAGAAACATTTGTTTTTCTCTTATTTGTGCCTTAATGGATCAGAATGATATGAAAATATTTGAGATCAGGGCTTCTTTTAAAGTCTATCCATTATTTTAGAAAGTGCCAAAGTGCCATCTAGTGGAGTTTCACTGAGTTTCACTTACCTTTATGCACAGAGACCTTGAATAGAACGCCTTTTGTAGGACGCTGCCTTTTGATTGTTTTAAAAGTTCTTTCCATTTTGGATAGAGTTCAAGGCATAACACATATTGACTGGACATCACACTCATTTTATATTGTGAGTTTGTTGGCATAAGTAATCATTTATATTTCTCTCAACACACAAGCACTGTATTAACCTGCATCAGTGCAATCTGCTTCTTCTTCTTCCATGTCTAGGCCAGATGTGAAACTGCCAAAATGAAGGCACCTTTTGGTGAGTTCATTCTGCAGTTCCCCTCACCTGACCTAGTGTGAGAAAGATTAGCCGACATCACAAGGTTGCTATTACCAGGGTACCCCTGATTGTGGTTAAAAATACCACAATCTTCAAGGAGGCTCTTTCTGTGTACCCCAGTGCAGACTGTTCGCTCCAATGCTGTATCGGCTTAGAATGAACTTTGAGGCAGTCTGTCAGAACCTATTTCGCCACACACCCTTGTGTGTCTCAAGGAATTTTGATTCTCCAAAGCTCAGTGGAGCACATTTCTCCCCATTTAGCAAGGGAATGGCTAAGAACCATATTCGGCTATTCTACCTTTGCTGCTGTTTGATGCTTCAACCCTGTGCAAACCCATGGACCACAGCATTCCAGGCTCCTGTCATCTGCCATCCTCTGGAGTCTGCCCAGATCTATGCCCACTGAGTCAACAATGGTGTCTAACCATCTCATCCTCTGCCGCCCTCTACTCATCCTGCCTTCAATCTTTCCTAGCATCTCCAGTGAGTCATCTCTTCTCATTTGGTGGCCAAAGTACTTGAGCTTCAGCTTTAGTATGTCCTCCCAAGGAGCACTCAGGGTTGATTTCCTTCAGGATTGATTGATATGATCTCCTTGCAGTCCAGGGGACTTGCAAGTCTTCTTCAGCTCCACTGTTCAAAGGCATCTTTTCCTCTGTGCTCAGCCTTCCTTATGGTCCAGCTTTCAAAGCCATACATTACTACTGTTTAGGGGTTTGCTTTCCCATAATTCAGCTTGTGGGAGTTTATGGTAGTTGAAGCCCATTAAATAGGAAGGTACCACCTCTACTAGCCAAAGTGCCAACCCTATTTGGGGGCAGGTTTCAAACAGCTCAGATAGCTCCCATAAAGTCTGAGCTTAAATCCCAGGAAATTGGAGTCACCAACCTCTATTAGCCTACACATAACTGCACCCTAAATTCATGAACCCCACTCCAGCTTAGGCAAGAGGTGTAAAGGGAGTGAAGCCATGTAGAGGAAAGACAGCTAGCTCAGTTTATGGTGTTCACTAAGTTTTCTGAAGTGCCGTTAAAACCAAGCTTCTTGCCTCCAGAAACAAATTAGCTTCCTATTGAGCCTGTGTTACCCAGACATGATTATCTGAAATAGTTGAAGTTCTACAGATAAAAAACAAATAGGCTAGACTATAGGAGCAGGCTTAGTTTAAAAGGCAGTAACTAGGCCTGAAGCCTTAATTCAACTTCATGACCAATGCTACAGCCTGGTAGCTACTGAACTAGAACTAAGTCCCCTTTTAACTCTATGTGAATTACTCTGTTCTCAACAACTCCCAGAACATGCAAGTTAACAAGGCCGTTGTCCTGTTTGTTCAACTATAGCAGGAGTTCTCAACCTTTTTAAGCCAGGGGCCGGGTTACGCTCCATCAGACAGATTTGGGGTCTGGACGGCCATTTTGCCCTTCATCCACCACATGGCACTTCCTGGTGTGGTGGAGGGCCACATGAAATGGTGCCATGGACTGCATCTGGCCCACAGGTGGCAGATTGAGAACCCTTGCTCTATAGAAATGGCCTATTTCTTCAGATCATCACTACCAAACTAGCTGGGATATTCTGAAACTTGTAGTTCAAAAGAGTTAACCTTCTCATTCCTGGAAGAATATAAAGATACTAGCATATTTTGCCCAGCAGTGCCGGGCTTTTTAAAATTGTGTTGGATAGTAAAGGGTTTCGTTTTTTTTCTTGAACCAATGGTGCTGGGCTGTTTTAAATGGTGTTGCAAGGTTTTGTGATTTTGTGGCTTCGAGGCGCTGTGTCCGCCTGTGGCGGACTTGCACTCCCAGTGTTTTTTGTTTTGCATGCTGGGCTCTTTATATTGGTTTTTGAAGGTTTTTGTTTTATGTTTATGCAAATTTTATTTTATTTTAATTTAATTTAGTTTAAAAATTAATTTTGGATTTTTAAATCTTTATTTTTTGTTTTGTTTTGTTTTTGAGTGAAAAGTGATTTTTTTTGGTATTTTTTGAGATTAGTGTGATTATTTTTGAATGTTTTTATAACTTATTTGATTAATTTTGGAATTCATCTTATTAGTTTCAATATTTTTGAATGTTTTTTTCTCTTTTGGCCTCAGGGTGGGGGTGGTGAGCTTTTCTTCCTCTCTATAATTGTTCTCTTCTGTCCTCTGGGTGTCGCTTCCGGTAAGTTTTTTCTTTCTTTTCTCATTTGAGTTCCGGTCCTCATGGATAGAAGACGTCTTTTGGTAAGCTCTCTGGGAGGTTTTTTTGGGTGGTAGTGGTGGTTTGGATTTGGGGGGGGGGGTCTGTGTGTTTTTTCTTGTTTGTTTTTGGCTGTTTTTGTGTTTCCTTTTTGGATTTTTGAGTGTTTTTGATTGTTTTTGGTTTGTGTTTTTGTGTTTACTTTTTCAGGGGGGGTAGCTTTCTTTCCCGTGGGCCATTGCTGGCTGGCCCGTGGGAAGGAAGGGCCATGGCAGGGGGTTGCTTTCTTTCCCACGGGCCATGCTGGCTGGCCCGTGGCAAGGAAGGGCAATGGCGTGGGGTGCTTTTCCATGGGCCATGCTGGCTGGCCCGTGGGAAGGAAGGGCAATGGCGGGGGGGTGCTTTCTTTGCTTTCTTCTCCACGGGCCATGCTGGCTGGCCCGTGGGAAAGAAGGGCAACAGCGGCGGGGGGTTCCCTTTTTTTCCCCGCAGGCCATGCTGGCTGGCCCGTGGGGAAGAAGGGCAGTGGCGGCTTCCTTTTTTTCCCCGCGGGCCATGTTGGCTGGCCCGTGGGGAAGAAGGGCCGCAGCGGTTTTTTTATGTTTATTTTTCTTGCGCCAGCTGGCCCATTAAAAGGAAGGGCAGCGGCGGCGGGGGGGTTCTTTTTATTCCCCACAGGCCATGCTGGCTGGCCTGTGGGGAAGAAGGGCAGCGGCGGCAGGCGTTTTTTTACTTTTATTTTTCACACGGAGGCCGCCTCAGCGTTCAGCGCACTAATGGTGCACCGGACGCTGGGGCTTGTAGTTTTGCCTGCGCGTGTTTGCTTACTGTAGCGGTTTTTTTTCCTGCGGCTTTTTTTTATTGGCCGCGGCGTATTTCCGAATGTTCCTTTTGCCACGCCGCTCAGCCTGATTGGCTCTGGCGCCGTGCAAGGAACGTTGGGAATTGAAGTTCCCTTTTTTTGTTTGCGACTGGGGGGCTCCTGCCCCCGGGTCGAAAATTTCAACCCGACAGTTACCTGCGAACCGGGTTCGGGCAAGTGAACGGAGGCCCATTATGGGCTAGTGGGGCCTGGTGCAACATCCTTTGTCATATTCCAATGGTTAACGCACCATTTTATAGGTATAGATGAACCTGAGACATCCTGGTCTAAGTTAAACACTAGTTTCCCCCTCATATGAGAGAGTAAACTCTGATATGACATATGACTTCGTCAGACATAAGCGTAAGACTTCATGACATCAATTTATACACAGCAGGCACAGAGGTGTTGAAATGGACTTGATTCACAAAAGCTATCATTAAAATACAGCAGTTAGTTTTTAAGGTGCCACAACTTTTTTGTCTTTTTTGTTTGTTTGTTTGTTTGTTTACTCTGGTATGCTTGAAACGCAGACTAGCACTGCTACCATTTCAATAGTTTCCCATTGTAAACTATTTGTACATCATGGAATCAAAATGCCTTTTGACAAAAAAATCAGGGGCATTCCCATCAAACATCTGAGGTGCAGATGTATGTGCATGTGACACTCACTAGGGTAGCAAACACAGTTCTCAAGGATAAAACACTGAACTATCATATGTAATGGAGGACTCATCCCTCCCTAGATTAAAAAAGATACACAGAACAAATTCAGGCTTGGCTGACAAAAAAGAATTAGTGTAACAAGACTCTTGAAGCGTTTAATTTCACCCCCTGCTGGTTGCACAAATGTGCATTAGTGCAATCATTAAACTAAATATATACGACTGAAATTTAGACTAACAGCACTCATTAATTTGTTGTTTCTTTTAAAACGAAGCATTACCCCAGGAAGAAACTAAAGCATTAAAATCTCCTACATCAACACAGAACAGCCGCAACCTGGTTGAAGGATTCTCAAGGACTCGCGAGGCAAGTAGACACCTTGAAGTGCCAACCCCTCCTGTTTCCGGAGGCAAAAGCAGACCTACCCAAAGCAGTAAATATTTAATTCAGAGTCTGTGTTAAGCTTCCTGTAACCTAGGGGGGAGTGGGGGTAATCACTGCTAGAAGGAATTTGTAGGAGTGATAACTTCCCATGAGATTAAGTGGCAGTTCCTAAAACTGTCAGTGCAATTATATCACTGTATGAACATGTGGTAATGTCTGCACATTCAGGAATATAAAGGAAGAAGCTATAACTTTCCCACTGTTTGCCAATGGTTTTTCTAAGCCCAGCTTTAACCTTTAAAGCAGGCATTCACAACCTATGTTCCTTTGGCCAGACCTGGCCCCCAAAGCCATTTCATCAGGCCTACGACACCCTCACTAAACCAGGAAGTGGGGGAAACTGCACACCACGCATACGCAGAATGCCGCTAAATGTGTTGTATGGTGCGTTTTACTTCCACTTCCAGGTAGGAGGAACCACGTGACCAGTCTGATCAGCTGCCCAGAAGGTGTGGTTAGGCCTATGGCCTGAAAACGTTGAGAATCACTGCTTTAAAGCTCCAAATGTGTGGTGCTTCCCGGTCTATCAGGCATTATGAATCTGCCTGGATACTATGATCTTCAGTAGAGAACCTTTTGATACTACCTGTGGAACCTGCGCATCAGCTATGAGGGACAGAACTTTTTCCTCTGTTGCTCCCCGACTGTGGAAAGCAATTTACAATGAGGATGTTCCCACTCCCATTGCTTTTAGCAAAGGTACAAAGACATATCTCTACAAACCAACCTTTTCACCCTTTTTGATATTTATTACCTCTTGGTATTAGTTTAACAAGTTTGTTGCTTGATTGGTTTTTAATGATATTTGTACTTTGATCACTGTTAGAGTGGAAAAGCAGCATAAAAATGTCATCAGTACAATAAATATTAATGTTGCTCAACTCCCCAAAGCCAAAAGAAGATATAATCTAACTGCATGAAGATGGCAATGACTCCCCAAGCCCAGCCTTACAGTCTATAAACATGGATTGTTTTAAAGCAGCAAGACATGCTATGCTGGAAGCCAAGATTTTGGAGGTGTGGAATTCTGTGCTCTATGTCTATTTAAAAAATTGATGATGGTATGATATACAGGATTACTACACACAGACATGTATACAGTAAAACCACGATTTACGTATGCCTCTACTGACGTAAACTTTGACTTATGTAAGGTTTTTTTTGCATAAATCACGTTGTGATTAATGCAAAAAATTGAGTTATGTAAGGGGTTTCCTAGTGTGTTTAGATTTTAAAATGATGGTGCCACCATTTTAAAAGCTGAAATTCCATCCCGCGCCACCACTGAAAGTCACAAGACATCACTTACCGTGGCTGCAGTGGAGGTGGCAATGATTTTCTGCAGTCCCCGCTTGCTTCTGCCAGGACTGGGAGAGTGCAGGGGGAATATCCGCTCCCTTCCGCTGTTCCCATGAGGTTTCTCCAGGGCGCGTGCTTTAGTTGTGAATGCGCCTTGGAGAAGAGCTTAAAAGGTGTGTGGGGCAGGGCGGGGGGAGAATGCCTGTCATTATCATCTCAGCTATTAGGGGCGTAAAGTGCAATTTTCCATAAGGATGCACTGAAAACCAATTTCAAGCCTGTTTTTACAATTTTCAATGCATCCCTACAGAGATGCATCGATTTACGTAAAACCCCTATTTACGTAAGAAACTATGGAATGGACTTTTTACATAAATCGTAAGAAGCAATGGAATGGACTTTTTACTTAAAAAGCGGGCAGCCACGGCTGGACTCTCGCCACTACTCGGAGCCACCTGCGGCCTGATAGAGCGCATTGGGACACCTCAACCTTCAGCGTCCTGAGTCCCGAGCCCGCCTCCTGGCTGGGACTCAAGGGCCGCGGTGGCAGTTGCTAGTTGGACTTCACTGCCCACTCCCCCTTGGACTTGTTGCAGTTGTAGGGAGGCCACGGTAGTGTTGTGATATGATATTGTATATGTTATTGTACGTATTGTTCTATGACTATTTGCTATGTGTATATTGGTTTTACTGTGTATATTGTTTTTTTATTGGTTTTGTATTGACATATTGTTATTGAATTGATTACTGAATCCTATCTTATAGTTATTTTATTGTATTGCTATTCTCTGTTATATTTGGATTATTTTAACCTTATATGTTCTTGTATTTTACTGTATTTATTGTATGCTTTGTATTCATATGTAATTTTGTTGGGAACTGCTTTGAGTTGTCTCAGGACAAGAAAAGCGGTATACAAATAAATCGGTTTTACTGCATTGCTGTCTCTAAACAGAATAAACAGGAAAAAACACAGGGGGTACATTTTGTTTACTCCAATTTAACAATGCCCAGTACCAACAATTCTGTCAAGGATTGTGTGAAATTATAAAATGATGAAGCACAACATTTACAATGTACATATAATTAACAGTGAAAATGCTGCAGTTTCCAAACTGCACCCAATTTTCCCTTCAGAAGCATTATATCCCAAAATCCAACCACTGAAAATTAAATTATAGACATGATATCCCATTAAAAGAATTAACAGATCTTCTTTGTTCGGAGCCGCCGCTTGATGATTGCATGATCACTTTCCTTCTGATCCATGACAATCTGAAAGGGAATTTAAGGACATTTTATTACATACTGAGCGCATAGCTAATATTAGACTAGAGGGAGAGGCTTGTTCAAATACTTTGCTGGAATTTACAAAAGCTGGAGAAAAACAGGCAGGAACCACTTGGGTCAGGGGGAATCAGTTCCCATGGGTCAATTTTTAGCCCTCTTCTATCAGCCACCCAAACAGAAACTGACCAAAACTCCATGTCTTCTATAAAATCGCATTTGGACTCTTGATCAATGCGAACTCTGCCTTTTCTTCCAAAGACTGCAGGCCTTCGAAGTATCTTTTCATAGCATCACTTACCACATGGCCAGAGAAGTCCATGGGTGATGAAATATCATTTGAATATAGCTTCCGCTTGGCTCTCTTTGGGTTCACATCTTTGACGGATTCCTCCACCGTAGGTTTGGAAGATTTTAATGTTGCCATGAATTTCTTTGCTAGAAAGACATTCCAGTAATATGTTACCCTTTTTTAAAAAAATCACACCAATTGCTTATATTACTCTCTCACCCCAACCAGCACTGAAGAAACAACTTCACAGAGAATTTTTATTCTAAGAGGTCTCTCACTGTTTTTTCCTGGAGATACTTTTAAAACCACTGTCTGACCAATATAGAGTAAAAACAAACATAGCATTTGTACTTTTAACTCCTGTTTCCATACAGCTGTATTGACATTACACTTATTGATTGGTCATTTATGTCCTGCTTTTCATTCAAAGACAGGGACTGCAGTGGCTCAAGTGGCTAAGACGCTGACTGGAAGGCGGGAGGTCAGCAGTTCGATTCCCGAGTACTGCAAGACAGAATGTCCTAGCTCCTGCCAACCTAGCAGTTTGACAGCAAGAAATTGCAAGTAAATAGGGACCACTTCGGTGGGAAGCTAAACAGCATTCCGTGTGCTCCGGTGTCTAGTCATGCCTGCCACATGACCACGGAAACGTCTGCAGAAGCAGGTAGTGCTGGCTCTTCGGCTTTGAAACAGAGATGAGCACTGAACCCTAGAGTCGGATACGACTGGCTTTCGAGCAAGGGAAACCTTTCCCTTTTTCATTCAAATTGCTAAAAGGCAACACACATGCTTCTCCTTTTCCTACCCAGTTGTCCTAACAATTCTTTTTTGGTTCTAAAAACTAGACTTCTGGCTAATATGGAGACACCACCTGGCAAAAGAAGTCTCCCCATCTTCCTACTGTCATTTTCACAAGCTGAAAGCAACAAGGAGGTCAGGACAAATGGCCAGCTTAGCTAGCTCCCTTCCCTCAACGTATTTGAGCTCCACCTGTTTAGATGATGAGCAAATAGCAGTAGAATAACAAGGCACCAGAAATTCAATGAGTTTCACAATGAGGTGTTGACTTGAAGCTTGGCCCCTCCATCCCTAGCCTAATGCTCTAACCATAACTACCGAACTACACTAACACTAATGTCAAGAGACTCTGCTGCTCTCCCAGAAAAGCAAGTTGGGTCCTTCTCAAAGTTTTTAGTCTGGATTGGAGATTAGGCTGTAAACATCACAGTATATGTATACTTGTTGTTGTTCAGTCGCACAGTTCGTTCTGACCTCCTGCAACCCCATGGACCATTGTACGCCAGGCACTCCTATCCTCCACCATCCTTTTCAACCCGCACAACTCTGCGCCCATTGTATCAATACCATCTAGCCATCTTATTTTCTGCCGCCCCCTTCTTCTTTTGCCCTCCACCTTTCCCAGCATCAAGGCCTTTTCAAGTGAATCCTCTCTTCTCATTTGATGTCCAAAGTACTTTAGCTTCATCTTCACTATTTGACCTTCCAATGAGCAGTCAGGGTTGATTTCTTCTAAGATCGACTTATTTAAACTTCTCGATGTCCAGGGGACTCTCAAAACTCTCCTCCAATACCACATTTGAAACTGTCTATTCTTCTGCGCTCAGCTTTCCTTATGGTCCAGCTCTCACAACCATACATTACTACCAGAAATACCATTGCTTTGACTATGCGAACTTTGGTTTGCAAAGTGATGTCTCTACTTTTAACTATGTTGCCCAAGGTTCTCAGAGCTTGCCTATGATAAAGGTTTCCCTTGCTTGAAAGCCAGTCGTGTCAGTCTGTAAGGGGTGGTGCTCATCTCAGTTTACAGCACTGTCATGTGGCAGGCATGACTAGATTCCGGAGAGCACAGAACACTGTTACCTTTCCCACTGAAGTGGTACCTATTTATCTACTTGCAATTTCTTGCTTTCAAACTGCTAGGTTGTCAAGGAGCTGGGACAGACGATGGGTGCGCACTCCATCACTTGGGTCTCGAACTGCTGACCTGCCGAGCTTCCGGTTCTCAAGCTCAGTGTCTTGCTGGATTTCTCAAGCTCCTGTTTAAAAACCCAAGCATTTTCCTTTAGAATATACATGTGCAAAGAAGATCTGAAGAATCAAATCTACCGTCTGGTATGTACCTTTTGACTGTAGGGCTGTGGGAGAACTCTGCAAGAGAGAGCCAATTTTTTGGAGAGTTCGGCCTGTATCCCCAGGTGACTTTGTTCTTGACACCGGATATTTACTTCTCAGGGAATAATCTTTTTTGGCAGAAAGACCAAGAACTGTCTAAAACAACACAAAATATTAGACATTTTAGATTATTAGATTTAAGGTATGGAATACTAAAGGCTGTGCTACCTTCTGTTCTATGCACAACTAACCAGTTATGAATAGCTCTTGTTACTTTGTATGGAAATTACACATTACTTCTACATTACAATATGATGAATAAAGTAGAATTTTCCTATTAAAAAGTATTTCCCTAAATGATTTTAGGTAGGGCTTACAGTAAAAACCCGACTAACATATGCTTCGAGTGACATAAAGATTCTTTTTCCTATGGGTTTGCTTCGAGTTATGTAAAAATTCATTTCCCTATGGGTTTGCTTCGATTTACATAAAAAAACCATTTAAGTAAAAGCATACGGAACAGACTTTTTTCATAAGTAGGGGTTTTACTGTATAACTTGATACAGATCCTACTTTTGAACTGCTGTAAGTAAGCTCTATAGAATTCGAAGGTCAGAATCCAACTGGCAGTCCCAGCTGTAGCACATTCATTAAACCAGGGGCATTTAAGCAAATGTTGACACATGACTTAACAATATATCCTGTGGTTTACTCTAACTGACCAAAGTTAATCAAATTAGGGAGAAAGGGCTTCTGAAGGCAGTTACCCTACATCAGTCATGGTGACCCTTGGCACTCCAGCTGTTCTTGGATTTCAATTGCCAGAAGCCCAAGTCAACACACCTGCAGATCAGGGCTTCTGGGAATTGAAGTTCAAGAACACCTGGAGAGCCAAGGTTCACCATCACTGCCCGACATACTCATTTCTGGAAGCAACTACAGCGTAGAAGACATTCTAGCTCAGGATGGCTAGAATTGCCCTGCTAAATATTAAGAAGACGTGTACTTTAAAACAGTAAACACTGTGTTACAACCAGTTGTTAATTAGACAGATTGTTACATTGCTCTTCCTTAGAGCAATAGCAAGAACATTTATATGCTGCCCCATAACACTTATAGCACTCTCTGGGGCAGTTTACAATGTAATTAGCATTTTTGCATAGACATGCACAAAGGGGGGAGAAAGAGGGTATACAAAAATAAAAATACAGTAAAACCTCTACTTACAAAAAAAGTCAATTCCGTAGGCTTTTGCTTAAATAGATTTTTATGTAACTCAAAGCAAATCCATAGGAAAAATTTCTTTACGTAACTCGAAGCAAACCCATAAGGAAATGAACTTTTACGTAACTCAAAGCCATAGGAAAGAATCTTTATGTAACTCGAAGCAAACCCATAGGAAATCATGTAAATCGGGGCATGGTTTTAGAACAAGATCATTATGTAAGTCAAATTTTATATGTAAGGCATATGTAAGTCGGGGTTTTAATGTACAAAAAACCACAGCAACTAAAAGGGGAAAACACAAAAATCTGAACAAGATTACATCTAATTATTATGTGTGTTCACCACCAGTGGGACATAAACCTTCTTGGTTAAATGTTCTCAACATCATTAAATGTTTATATATTTATCCCCTCGTTCCAAAAACTGATTATACGTCTTGTGTTGGCTTTACTCCTTTCCCTTGCACTAATGCACAATTTAAAAATTCTCCCCATATATTTCTAAAGTCAGGTTTCTTTTATTAATCCCTTTTATTCCCTTTAACTCACATGTTAATTTATCATTTATAGCTATATTCCATATCTCTTCCTCCAATTCAAATTGCCAATCTATTTTCCATTATTTAAACAATATTCGATCTCAAAGCTGTTACACATAGAGAGAAGTTATATAAAGGCACTAACAAACATGAACAAGGTCTTAAATTATTGGAGTGAGAAAAAGAGGTGAAGGTTGTGCTAGCTTGAAAGCCAATCATATACAACTCTGGGGTTCAGTGCTCATGTATGTTTACAGCCAAAGAGCTAGTGCTGTCTGTGTCTGCAGATGTTCCGTGGACATGTGGCAGGCATAACTAGACACCAGAGTGCATGGAACGCTGTTATCTTCTCCCTGAAGTGGTACCTTTTTATCTACTTACAATTTCTTGCTTTCGAACTGCTAGTTTAGCAGGAGCTAGGACAGAGACAGGTGCTCATTCTGTCATGCAGCACTTGGGGCTTGAGCTGGTGACCTTCTGGTGGGACATGTGGTTCCCCCGCCATAAATACTGCTGTTAAAAAGCGTCGTTTATGGCACGTTTTTGGCTGTTTTGCCACTTCCACTGCTTCTGGTGGTGGTGTGAGGACTCAGGAGCGAGGGACGGTGCGTTTTTGCCTGTTATCACCACTTCCGGCAGTGGTGGTGGGAGTGAGGGTGGCAGCAGGCCACATGAAATTGCGCCTTGGGCTGGGGCCAGCCCACAGGCCGTGACCCCCTGCACTAAGCTACCATACTCTTGCTCACTGACAAACATGAACAAGACCTAAAGCTATTGGAGTGAGAAAAAGAACTTATCAGCAAATGGCCATTTTAAACAGATATAGGAATCATTTTTAAAAAGTCGAGCTGCCTAAACAAGAAAATAAAAACACCCCTTAGAGAAAAAAAGCTACCAACAACTACTAGCCATCACAGTTAAATATAAACACAAATAACACAGGGAAAATGTTGACAGTATCGGTTGCTGGGGTCTGTGGGCTCACGTTCCACTTGTGTGCTTCCCACTGACATCCGAGTTGCCCACTGTGCAAATAGGATCCTGAGCCAGGCAAGGCTTTGGTCTTATCCAGCAGGGCTCTGCTTCATAAAACTTTTAATTTCCCGTTATGCAAAATATTCATCAACCAACCAAAGAATAGGGGTTTCTCCTGAATTTCATATGGCCCTTAAAGCGACATGACTCCATCAAGCAGCCTACAATTTGTTAATTTAAGCAAAAAGAATTTATTCTTCACATGAACAATTTGTTCTTAAAATCTGCTTAAAGATTTGAGTTTCAAAGGCAGAGCAAGAGCGGTCAATTACAACAGAAGCGTTCATCACCCAACTCTTTCCTGCACTGTGCAGATATGACTGACAGAGACTGAGGCTTTCAGGAGAGAAATATGGCTTTTTGTTATTGTTGGCAGCTAGAAATATTTGCTGATCTATTGAAAGTCACCAGTAAATATATATTTTGCCCACTTCTGTTTGAAGTAATGTGTCCACTCTACGAAGCTCTGCTACAAAAGACAGAGCTACTGCCTATTGGAGCAAGTGACTAAGATCTTCGTTTCCAAATGATGAAATGAAATGGTTTTCAACCCATACCTTTTTTTCTACAGTTAATGAATCAGATCTTGTATTTGTGTTGGCTGGGGATGTAACATTCTTCTCATTTTCATTCTTCAAGAAGTCCTTAAAAAAATAGAATGGCATGGTCAGTATCCATCTAATTCACCAAATGCTAGGTTGCCAATAGCTATTTCTGGAGGTGGGGAGGGAATCAGTACAAACGCTCAAAACATTTATAAACTATATATTAAGGTTGGGGAAATCATTGAGAAATTTCCATTGCCATTTCTATCCACAGTCAACTACTATGCACAAGTCAACCCTTGAGCAACATGAGAGATAAGGGGCATGGAAACCACCACCTACACACACAATCAAAAATCTGTTTCTTCTTCTTCCGTGTTTAGGCCAGACATGAAATTATCAAAATGAAGGCACCCTTTGGTGAGTTCATTCTTCAGTTCCCTTTGCCTGACCTAGTAAGAGAAGGATTAGCCAGCAACACAAGGTTGGCGTTACCAGGGTACGCCTGATTGTGGTTCAGAAATATCACAATCTTCAAGGAGGCTCTTTCTGTGTACCCCATCAAAAATCTGTATTATTCTGGGTTGATTTGTATATCTATCTAAGCCAGGGCCTAGATTATTTTTTTAAAAAAAATTCTTTGGGGGAGGGGGGGAGTATTAAAAAAAATTCAGGAGAGGCCATACCTGTCAACCTTCCCGGATTGGCCAGGATTTCATGGTTTTCAGCGCCAATTTGCGCCATTTCCCGCCCCGCGCTGCCGAAACCCCGGAATTTGGCAGCGGGGGAAAGGAGGTACTGCGCAGCAGAAGGCTACGTCGCTTGCGTAGAAGGCTACACATGTGTAGAAGGGGGCTACGCAAGCGTAAAACTCTTCTACGCATGCGTAGAAGCAGACCTGCGCAGAACGGTTCTGCGCAGGTCCCAGATTGACAGGTATGGGAGAGGCAACAATGTCACACACACACATAACATTGGCATCCTGGGGGTGGGGTGGGGGGCTGTTAGCTCAGGAGGGTTTTTGCGCCCCCCCCCCCCGGTCCTCCTTCTGGCTACAGCCCTGATCTAAGCCCACCATTCCTTCATTTCCTGTGCAGCCAGTTGTGTTGCCTACCATAATTTTAGGTTTCTTATTTAAATGAGCTTTCATGATTGATGGTCAGTTTTTACAGTGGCAGCACCTGTGCTCAAATGTTCAGAACCATTTGTTGCTTGTTCCATTTAAGCATATTCTACCCCAGATATATATTTGTGAGGGCTTTAGACACAAGTACTGTATGTGCACGTAAGTGTTGACTGGTATAAGGTGAACAAAGGAATGGTTTCAGATTTTTTACAGAATAAAATCTAACTGATGAAAAAGTGTAGGTCGGCTCCCCCCACCCCCCATATCTGTAGACAATACATTTTAATACTTTCTGTGGATACCTGAAACCACAGAAAACAGTGAACCACGTATTACAGCACATATATCTGAGGCAAACAAGGGGCAGGGGTGCTGCAAATGCCTGTCAATCTTTCCCTTGCACTCAGAAAAACGATTCAGGTTCCTTCTCAACATTACATTGTAGATAGTGGCCTCTAGTGGCCAGTTCTGCATTTCCGGGATTTTTTAAACTTAATTTTTTGGACCCATGAAAAACTGAAACACTGGGTACTGAACCCAGGGATATGGGTGCATACCTCTCAAGTATCCCGGATTGGCAGGGATTTCCCGTATTTCCACGCACTTCCTCCACTTTCCCGCCACCATCCCGTAATTTGACCAGCAGGGAAAGTAGTTACTGTGCATGCGCGTATGCTCAGAACCCTTCTGCGCATGCTCAGAAGGGTTCTGTGCAGGTCACATATTTTCTGGAGCCGCGCTTGATGGGTATGTATGGGCAGGAGGGACATCCCGTTTACTAGACTATCAAGATAATAGAAAGGGTATCAAGAGATGGCAGATGATTCACTGCTGCTGAAGTGTTATAATCTAAATGTATTATGAAAAGGAATTATGAATTTAAAGAAGATAATGTTAAGTAATTTTATCTACTTTTACATCTACATCTACATCAAAAAGCTCAAAAAGTATTCAGTACCAGACTGACATCATCAGAAGTGCATTTATTTCTAAGTTTGCTTTTCCAGCAACCTGCTAGATTGTTGCTCTTAAAGGAAAAAATGGTTGAGAAAAAAGAAAGTTATTTTTCGAATGAACTCTTCTCCTCAAAGTACAGTATTCATATGCAACACTGTGCCAACATTTGGGTTCCCCATTCAGAAAGAAGGCAACAACTACAATGTGATCTTAATGTTTCTTATCTTACCACAGGCAATGATCTGAAAGGACTATAAAGTGATGTTCTAGTGGGAGAAAACCACCTTAATGTGAAGGTTAATAATCAATCTGTAAAATGACTACTGAAAAGGGGAAAGCTAGCATTGCATTTTATAGATGTAATCTGTCCCACAAACCTGTCATTCTCCATGTCACTCTACACGCTTGATCCCCGGTTCCCTTTCCGAAGAGGCAGGCAAGAGGAGATCCAAGCCCCAAAGCCGGCAGGGCTGCTCTCCGCCTGAGAAACACCTGCCGGCTTTGGGGCAGAGACCTCCGAGGTGCCTGAGGTGCCCGTTCCCTTCCAGAAAGGGCCGCGGGTGCATGCAGACCCACCTGTGGCGCCTTTTGGAAGGGAAGCGGCCAAACCAAGCTGGGGATCAGATGCTGTGATCCCCGGTTTGGTTCGGGGGAAACCGGGCAGGCGCCAAAGGGATCTTTCCTCCAGACCCTGCAGACCCGGCCACAGGGCAGCGGCAGAAACAGCCACATCGTAAAAAATGCCTCCGTGGCTGTTTCTGCCGCTGTTGCTGGCCCGTCCGCCAGGTCCGCAGGCTCCGGAAGGGTTGGCAGATACCCTTCCAGGAGGGGCGGCGGGGGCGTCTTCCTCTTCGGAAAGTGTCTGATCCCCAATTCCTTTTCCGAGGATGCAGGCGAGAGGAGATCCAAGCCCCAAAGCTGGCAGGGCTGCTCTCCTCCTGGGAAGCGCCTTCCCAGGCGGAGACCAGCCTTGCCGGCTTTGGGGCTTGGATCTCCAGTGGTGCCCTCACTGTTTCAAGCCAAGCCTCGAAACAGTGAGGGCACCCCGCAGGTCTCTGCCCCAAAGCCAGCAGGGCTGGTCTCCCCCTGGGAAAGCGCTTCCCAGGTGGAGACCAGTCCTGCCGACTTTGGGGCTTGGCTCGATCCGCCTGCCTCTTTGGAAAGGGCAGCAAGGATTCCACGCATAATATCCCCGCTGCCCTTTCCAAAGAGGGAGGTGGATTAATCCCCAGTTCCCTTTCCTCTTCGAAAAGGAAACCGGGCTGTTTTTTTAACGTTGTGCAATCAATGCATCACACAACGTTAAAAACCAGATAACACTAAGACTTGTGGAACCAAGTTTTAGTGTTATCCGGGGTATTACTGCATCTCTTTCTTGGGAAGGCAGAGATGTGCTCTATTATATGGGCTTATCTACTTGTCTGTGGCTTAGTCATCAACAAAAGCACAGAAGAATAGATCTACGCATGCAACTGTAATGCAACACAATTCAGACCTTGCTAACCATGAATTTAGTGTAGTTGCTATTCAGATAGTGGAGAGAAACTGTGCTCCGTTTCCACTCGCTTTCTCGGGAGTTCAAAGGAGGAAAGTTGTTTGAACGCAGATTTTGCTTAAAGAGCAAATTGTTCCAAGCAACTGTGCACAATGTGCACAAATCTAAGCACAATATGATATTTAATCAAGGATGCAGTCCAGTGCATGCTTACAAAGGAAAAATACACAAAACCGTGTCCCATAGGGTTCATCAAACAGACTCCATAACAATACAATCGTAACTCAAACATGTGCTAGCTATATAGAGATTTAAAATCAGGCACAAAACTCTTCCACTAGCATAAATTCCCTTCTGACACACAGGCCCATGTGAATTAGCCACTACTAATATGAAATGCATTCACAATTTGCTTATACAAAACTAAAGAGGTAGTGATGGTTGTACTGTGTGTGTGTACATACAGTATATACAAATAAATTACCAGAAGCCCAAGTTAGCACTCCTGCTGATCAAGGCTTCTGGGAATTGAAGTTCCAGAACACCTGGAGTGCCAAGGTTCGCCATCACTGATCTTAACTGTTTAAATATTTCATACAAACACATACAAATATTACAATTTTATGTTTTTTAGTAAAACAAATTTATGTTTGATATAAGAAAAGTACTGCATCTATTTCAAACATTTTTACAATATTTTCTGGAAACATCCACATACACTCACTTTTTTCCCCTGGAGGATTTTAATGTTTTTAGAAATTTGACGTGTCTACAAGGGACACAACCACATTGCAAATGTTAAATTAGGCCAGGGTAGTGGTAAGTACTTTACCACATAGCAAGCTGGTTGAGAATGCCTTTAGCCATCTTGGTCAGTTAAGACCAGTGAAGGCGAATCTTGGGACTCCATCAGTTCCTGAATTTCTATTCCCAGAAGCCCTGATGAGCAGGTGTGCTGGCTTGGGATTCTGGTAATTGAAGTCCAAGAACACAAAGAGTGCCAAGGTTCGCCATCACAAGAAAAACAGACTTAGGTAATTTTTGATCAATATTTTGGCAAGGTTTTTTTGTTGTAAGATTCTCATACCTCATCCAGTGCACTGCTTTTCCTTTTCCTGGCCTTGGGCATTTTTACTGTCACCATGGAAGGACTCCCTTGATGTTTCACTTCCATCTTATTGGGCTGCAGAGGCGTGAATTGAATCTCCATTTCAGGTTTTGGAAAGCGGCTGGCTTGGTCACTCTCCGAAGAGACTTCACAAGAATCTAGGACGGTGTCTGACTGATCCTGTAGCTAGGGCAGAGCAGTATAAAATTGGGTATAAAATGCAGGCAGTTCAAAGGTAAGATAAGGAGTATAAAATAGGCCTTGATGTAGATGTGCAATATGCCTAGGCTCATTTTAGGACAGCTAACATATTTTTTTTTAATTATGGAACTGGAAATAAATAAGTGAACCCATGAAGGTTGCCAGGGCTGGGGAGGGACATTTTTATACTGAACAGAAAGAGAAATGCTAAACTATATGGCGGGGGCTCTCAACCTTTTTAAGCCGCGGGATGGACCACACCCCCTCAGACAGCTGAGCGGGTCAGACTGATGGCTCCCCCCACCATAAATGCTGCCGTAAAACATGTCTGCTTCCACTTCTGGTGAAAATGGCAACGTGGGCCACATGAAATGGTGCTGTAGGCCAGGCCGGCCTGCAGGCTGTATGTTGAGAATCCCTGCTTTATGGGGTTAAAAAGTTCTAGGTTAGTGCTTAGAATTTGTTCTAATAAGGAAAGAATGTGGAAGCATTCATGCATTTACTACTAAAAATATGACATGGCTGTTTGGTGCGTATGATGGAGAGATTATATACACTTATGTTCTCTCCTTTTCACACATATCTTGCTAACTCAAACTGGATCATCACTATTTTACTACCAATAGGATAATTTCTTCATACTTTTAAGTTCAAACTGCAAGAGATGCTACCAGGGATATTATACTTCCTCCTCACATTTCTAGTAGCTGCTGCCCTCCAGCTGTAAAAGAATTAAGTAACCACTGAACAGAACAAGAAAGAGGTATGTTCATTATTTCTGGTGCTGCTGCTGCCAACTTAAGCATGACTGTGGCAAATTACAAGAAAACTGCACTAATATCCATTTTTTTTAAATGAGCAGAGGGATTTTAGGAGCTAAGCAACACAGAGAATAAGATCCAGACAGACTATAAGACCCAGACAGACTATATACAAAAATCACACTCCTGAAGATTTATTTTATTACTGAAAGAAACTAGTATTCACAATGAGACTATTTTCTACAAATTCTACCATAAAAGTAAGAACGTGTACTCATTTGCTCTCTGGCCAGATCTTTCTCTATATCCGTGGTTCCCAGTATGGGGCAAACGCCCCACAGGGAGGCAATTTGATTTTTAAGGGTGGGTGGGTAATTTAAGAATGACTTATTAACAGTGAATGGCCTTTTAGGCATCCTCCACATGAATAATAAGTATATGTCATAGGGGAAGCATCAGAATTTTAGAAATGCTTAGGTGGTGCATATAAAATGAAGAACTGTGTATAAGATCAGGTGCAAAACAAGCGTCAACATTGATTGAGTTTGCAAGGCATTGTTGGGCTGGGCACATGTGCTGCTTCAAAGATGGTAGGTGGACAAAAGCTATCACAGAATGGATACCACTTGACATAAAGTGACCACTAGGAAGGCCAGCAACCAGATGGGAAGACCCGTTTAGGGCAACGTTCCTGTGGCCCTGGATGAGACCGCCATACAAAGAATGGTTTATATTTGCCAGAAACAGTTGAAGATGATAGTTTAATCTGCCAAGTCAACCTGACATGTGAAACACGAAACAACCAAGTAAGTAAGTTAGGTGGGGTATGGCCCCAAAAAGGTTGAGAACCACTGGTGTAGATGGAATACAACTAAATGCAATAAAAGCAGTTATGTAAGTCAATGCATGTAAATGATTTTCTAATATTACAAATACAGTGGTACCTCACTTAAAGAGCATAATGCGTTCCATGGGATTGCTCTTTAAGCGAGTTTGCTCTTTAAGCGAAACACCATAGTAAGTGACCAATTGTGCCTTCTGGTGGGGAGGGGGGAGATTGTGAACCCTGATTTAGTTGTTAAGTGAGTTTTTGGTTGGTTTTAGTTGTTAAGCAAGGCGACCATTCAGAGAAAATTCTGTTCTTTAAGCGAGTTAGTCTCTAAGAGAGGTGCTCTTTATGTGAGGTTTTACTGTAAATAAATCTGTATCCTTGGACTGGCATGCTCATACATTCACATATAGGAGGCATCATTTGGGGTGCAAAAGGCAGCTAAATTTAGACAATGCCGTCTTAATTGGGTGGCTGGCGGAGTGCAGAGTGATAGATTGCCTGTGGTTTTCAATACCTGGATACCCTTTGCCAGCCAATACTTTAAGAGATGGGCTGCTTAACTGGGCTTTTTAAGTGTGGCAAATCTTCATTTTTGAACCTTGTCTCTCCCAAGAAAACAACAGAGCGAAAAGAGAGATAAAGAGATCTGTCAATACCAGGTGTGTGGCTGACAACACAGCTAGGCAGGCATGGCTTTCCACAGATGTACCAGAAAAGAAATGTTTTCTGCTCCAGCTAGGAAACAGACAATTCCATCCCATTTTAGCTATCCCAACCCAGTGAGTTTTATAACAGACTAGCAAGGGTTGCCCGGCGTTGCCGGGCTTTTTTTGGGGTTTTTTTTAATAAAAAAAATGCCGTGCATTTTAAAAATGTTTTGGACAGGTAAGGGGTTTTTTTTTTTGTTTTCCTGTACAAATGGTGCTGGGCTGTGTTTAATGGTTTTTAAAGTTTTTTTGAATTTGTGGCTTATTTGCGCTGTGTCCGCCTGTGGTGGACTTTTTATTTTATTTTTGTTCATACTAATTTAATTTTTTTTTAAAAAAAATTGAATTTTAAATTTAATTTGGTGTTAAAGTGATTTATGTAATTTTTTATTTTTTGAGAGTAGTGTGTATATTTTGGAATGTTTTGCAACCTTATTTTCTGCATTTTGGAATTTTGAATTTATCTTTATCTATCATGTGCCCCACACTCCTGCACCACACCTGGAAGGGCCATGTGGTGGAGGAAGGGCAAAATGGCCATCCGGCCCCCAAAGCTGTCTGAGGGAGTGTGTCCTGGCTCTCAACTTGAAAAGGTTGAGAACTCCTCATTTAGCACATCATGAATGCATCCTCTACTCGTTTTTGTTTTGGCCTCTGGGTGGCGGTGGTGAACTTTGTTTCCTCTCTTCCATTCTCCTCTTCTGTCCTCTGGGTTTCAGTTCCGGTAAGTGTTACTTCCTTTATTTTGGTCATTCGAGTTCCTGTCGCCATGAAGTGAAGACGTCTTCATGGTAAGCACTCTGATTTATTTATTTATTTATTTGGGGGGAGTTGAGTTTTTCTTGGGGGGGGGGGCTGTTGTTTTTTGTTGTATGTTTTTCCTGTCTTTGTTTGTGTTTATTTTTTAAAGGTTAGATTTCTGTTTTTGAATGGTTTTGATTTGTTTTTTGGTGCGTCCTTTTTTTAGGGGGGGGTGCCTTTTGTTCTCACGGGCCATGCTTGGTGGCCCGTGGGAAGGTAGGGTACTTGCAGCGGGGGTGCCTTTTCTTCCCATGGGCCATGCTTGGTTGCCCGTGGTTAGGAAGGGAACTTGCGGCCGGGGGTGCCTTTTGATCCCATGGGCCATGCTGGATGGCCCTTGGGAAGGGTGCATTGTTGCGGGGAGGGTGCCTTTCGTTCCCACGGGCCATGCTTGTTTGTCCGTTGGGAAGAAGGGCAGTTGCGGGGGAGGGGTGGAGGGTGGTTTGTTTTTATTTTTGGCGCGGTGGCTGGCCCTTCGAATGGAAGGGCAGCGGCGGCCGAGGTTTATTTTTCCTCCGTGGGCCATACTTGCTGGCCCGTGGTGAAGAAGGGGAGTTGTGGGGTTTTTTTGTTTGTATTTTTTTTTCGCGCGCCGCTGGCCCTTCGAACGGAAGAGCAGGGGCGGCGGGTTTGTTTCATTTTCTTCCCCCATGGGCCATGCTGGCTCGCCCGTGGGGATGAATGGCGGCGGAGGCGGCTTTCTTTAAGTTTTGTTTTCGCGCGCAGGCTGCCTCAGCGTTCTGCGCGCTCATGGCGCGCAGGACGCTGGGGCTTGTAGTAATGGGTTGGTGCTTTGTGTTTGTGATGCGTTTTTTTAAAATGCTTTTGTTTTGATTGGCTGCGGCACGTGTCCGAACGCTGCGCCGTGCCAGAGCCTCTCAGCCTGATTGGCTCTGGCGCGCCGCGGCGCAGTGACTGTTGGGACGTGAAGTTCTTTTCCTTTCTTGCCGTTTGTGGGGCTGAGGCCCCCGTGCCGGATTTTTAAATCCTTCGTTGACCTGCGTAGGCAATTCGGCCGTGCGCACGAAGGAAGGGTGCGGGTCAGTAGGGCGACGCATAGCAGCCTATAGCCAGTTCCAACGGCGAACACTTGGTTTTATAGGTTAAGATTGTGGTTCTGAATCATCTGGGAATAAGCCCTGCTGAATACTGTAAAGCTGTATGTGGGTCTGCATTATAAGATACTGTCATCATTGTTATTTTACCTGTTTACTGTCCGAAACTTCATCAACCTTGTTTTTTTCTGCTCCTGTTTGGATGGCTGATGTAGCAGCTGTAGAGTTCTCATAACCAGTCTGTTTTATGTTCTTGGTTTTACTGTCTCTTTTTTCTTCAAGAGTTGTTTCACAGACCTTTGAAAGACACGAAGGCACTGAAATCTACTGCATTAGCCACAATTCTGTTCTCTGCATGTGCTGCAAGTTGAGAAGTCAGCGTAGGCATTGCCTATTACTGCACCAAATCATGCAACCGGGGAGTGATAGGATTTGCCTGCTCTGACTTAACTTTTAGTAATTTGCTACTGAAAGTTACACCAGTGGTATTGAGCCAAAAGGTAAACCAAATAGGATTTTAGCCATTTATACAAAAAGATTGCTAACAGTGCAGGTTAAAACACATCATTGTAGAACCCATTAGATTTTTTTTTTGGACAAACTAATATAACAACTGGAACTCTAAAAGAGACATTTCAGTATAGGATTCTCTGTTTGTAGACCTGAAGCCAATGAAGAATCCAAAAACTGTTTGAAACACCGCCACACAAAGAACAGTTTGTATTTGCCAGATTATGTTGAACTTCTCTCTCTCTCTCTCACACACACACACACACACACACACACACAGGCGCACTTAACAAAAGAGAGATTCCCATCTTGGTTCAGGAATTAAAGTCCTCCCCTTGAACTTTTGAGTTGCAGCTTGAAGAAATACAGTACCAGTCATGTGGTCCGATTCAGAAAGCAAGAATGTGGAGCTAAACTTAACTATGTGTAACCTTTTGGGCTATTAGATACCACTCACATTTTCTATAATTAAACTAATTTTTTTAAAATGATAACCTTCTGCTAAACAGGAGCTGATCCATCAGAGCTTATAAGAAACCAACATGCTTGCTTCTTGTGGTGGTTGTCTGTTAGGGGATGTAAGTCTTTGCCTCACACCCTGCTGGTTGTAAGGCATATTGTGTCTGTGATGCCTTTAAGACCCTACTGCAGGGCACTCAGGTGCTGGGACTTTTCCCTGATGTGCTCCACGAGCCAGTATATTTAGGTCAGAGCAGGATTGCAGACTTCCAGCTACAATGCTCAACTTCTTCTGCTGACAGTTGGCATGAAGATTCCTGCATTTTCCAGAACCTGCTATGAGGACTGAATCTTTGCACTGATCCTGATGATGGCTTTTGCCTGATATGCCATCTGTGCTTGCTGGACAAAGAAGGACTACTTGGGGTAAGCCTCCACCAGGAGGACAGAAGCTGAAGAACTCTTTGGCTTTGTCTGTAATTACAGCTTGCATTTACCCTGCTGGACTGGACTGCTACTGAACTGTATGGACTTGTATATAGCACAACTGAACTGTCTCAGTGAGGTCAACTGAGCAGCCCAAGAGAATATACAGTGATACCTCATACAACGTCCAAACTTGGTTCCACAAGTTTGGACTTTATATGGATTTGGACTTTGTATGAGGCATGCAAAATCCTAGCTGTGATGCCTCGTACAACGTCCAAATCCTTGCTGCGATGCCTCGTACAACGTCATTTCCATAGAGATACATTGTACTGTAACAGCACAGACTTCAGGGCAAAGTCAAGAAAACAGACAGGAAACTGACAGAACTTTAAGAAAACATTGTCTAAAGGCTAAATACATTACAAAAACATGTCAAACAACCCTGATTGTCCAAGAACCTGAAGGATGCTGCAAAAATCCCAGGAATGCTTCTAAAAATTCTGATGAAAAATTCAAAAAATAAAATAAAATCCAAAGTCACGCTCAAAACCACTCCTAAGCACTCTTTGCCTTGTGCAAAACCCACAAGAGCAATGCACGCATGTGTCCTGTCTTTTATACTGCCCAGGCACAATGCAACCTGGGAAAAGCTGAATGCCTCATACAAAGTCAAGCGACTTTGTATGAGGTAACTTTTTTCAAGAAATTAGGCGATGTATGAATTCGATGTTGTATGAAGCGGATTTTGTATGAGGTATTACTGTATCTGTTTTGTGTTACAGTTGTTGCACTGTATATACTTGCACCTTTTTACTTCCTGAGTAAACCTATTTTGAGTTTTCTTCTGCACCAAGATCTGTCTGCCTGTTTTTCTCACAAGGGACCACCTTGCTAGGTGCGAACCTCTTGCTGGCCACTGCATACCACTCTGCTAACCGTTTACATCAACATTGTCCACCTGCCCTGCAAGTCCCTAAGCAGACATTTAAATGCATCCCCCCTACTTAACTTCCTCAGCAAATTGGTATTTTGGTGTTCACACAATGCATTATCACTCAATAATTACCAATACTAATTGCTCATTTATATATGTGGAAGAATCTTATTTGGGTGCTAATTTCATGAATAGACTGCACCAGGGGTTGCCAACCTTTTTAAGCCGGGTCACGCCCCCTCAGTTTGGGGAGCTAGAATGGTGGCAAACACTGTAAATGCTGCTCTAAAACGCATCCGTGACTGCCATAAATGCAGCCGTAAATAAATAAAAAACACATTTACAACAGCCACGGATGCATTTACAGCCGCCGTAAACATGTTTACAGCTGTTTCAGCCACTTCCGGCAAAGGGGGGAGTGAGAGCCAGATGATTTGGTGTTGTGGGCTGCATCTGGTCCGTGGGCGGTAGGTTGCCTACCCCTGATGTACATACATCAAGGGCCTTTCTCTGTCTTGGCTGTCTACATGAAGACAACAACTGATATGCAATGGAAATTCCTGCCCATGTGTAAGCTCTCTATGCAAACAAGCACCATGAAAAATCGGGGTTCTTGCTTGCACAGAGAGCCTGAATGTCAGCAGAAACATTCCCACTGCAGAAACATTACTTGTTTCATGTAGAAAATGATGATAATGAAAGGAGTGGCTAGATACTCTACTTAGTGTGGCAGTACACCTGAATTTGTCTAGAGCAGGGTGGGTGATTCCAGAGGCCCAGGAACCATCCCTGAATCTTGGAAAGATTGCCTCCACTTCCAATTTTTTCTTACGAAGTTTTTCCCCCTAATAGAATCACCAGCCCCCCACCCCAAACTATTTATTAAATGGGGATGAGTTGGACTGTAGCCTTCTCAGAATGGGGTAAAATGGACCCCCGTGGCATCTAGGAGCACAAAAATAGTTTTTGATCCAAGAAATTCCCCTTAATGGCCTCACAGATTTTCCTCCGGCAATATAATGACTAAAACTATTATTAAATATTTTAATAATTTTAGTGTTTTTTGGGGGTGGGGTGGGGGTGGGGGGTAGTTTTTATGATTGGATGTTGTGAGCTGCCCGGAGTCGCTTGTCGATTGGGCGGCGATACAAATTGAACCAACCAAATAAATGAATAGAGTTATTACAGGCAGAGTCCCCATATTAATGACAAAATCCTGTGGTGGAGTTACGCAGGCAGAACAGCAATGGTGTAACTGGCAAAAGCAAATAGCCACCCAAGAACAAGATGCTACTCGGATCCCTGATCCTATGCCAGTTGATTGGCTTGCCCTGTAACCAACAATACAAGCAGTAATGCGTAAATTAGTGGCAATTTGCCACCTCGAGATACACCACTCGCTTTCAATTAGAATAACTCCACAACTGAATTTCGGCAAATGAGTTTGATACATAGTTCACATTCTCAGACAGTAGATATTTGAAAAAGCAAGTCAGACATAACAAATGGCAGGGTGGGGACTCAAATTACTGGCCAGTCTAATCCCTCTGGCTAGCAAAGGCTCACCAGGACTTTCGGCAAGATTCGCTTCTAGTGTTACTTGGAAGATCACTTGACTTCCCTGATGGTTTTCAATCCAAGTACAGTATGAATGAAGTAAGATCCTATTTAGCCTCCCAAATCAGGTGATTTGGTGGATCCATGCTAGAAAATGATAAATCTTTATGTGTATCAAGTTCAAGTTGTAATTTTCATGAGGATTCAAATTGTTCTAAAGAAATTTTAATTACAGTACTTTCAAATATTAGCTATGGGAAGTTTCACTAGGCCTGTGATGGTGAACCTTGGCACTCCAGATGTTCTTGGACTTCAATTACCAGAAGCCCAAGCACCCTGTGAATCCACACAAAAGGATTTACTGTGATTCATCTGGCCTACAATGCCCTCCTCGCTCCCAGAAGCAGAAGTAAAACGCGCCTGTACGGGCACGTTTTACTTCCGCTTCCGGGAGCGATGAGGGCAGCGTGGGCAGGACAAATAGCAGTAAATCCATTCGTGTGGATTCACAGGGTGCTTGGGCTTCTGGGAATTGAAGTCCAAGAACATCTGGAGTGCCAAAGTTCATCACGGCACTAGGCAGAATAATTGTTTGTGAGAGGCTCAATAATAGAATAAGAGTGCTTTCAACCAGAGTAATTTCTGACACAAAATTAATTTATTTAGAGTGCTGGGAGCAAGGATCTCATACCGACCTTCCCAGGAGCTTTTAATATAGCCTTTTTCAGTTCTTCTATTTCCTTGTCTTTCTCTCTGTTACTTGAAATCAGGGAATTCAACTGAACTTCCAGAGCTGTAACCAAATGGTCCCTTTCTGCACGCCATTTTTCAAGGTCGTTATCCTTTTCTACCACATGTTTTTCCTAAAGAGAGAAATGGATTAGGAATCTTTAAGAAACTACTCAGCAAGATCTATTTTGTTTTTGGAATATTAATTTTTTAAACTAAATTGTAATTTTCATATATATTTTTACTGGTTGTTTGTAACTGCATGCTGTCTTCCATACTGCCATAGAAAGCCAGCAGTTTAACTAAAATGCATTACTAGCTGTTACAGCTATGTTTATTGGCACCTTCTGTGCCCAATTTTTGAAGGTATAGATCAAGGGTTCTCAACCTAAGGCCCGTGGGCCGGATCAGCCCCTGGCACCATTTCATCTTGCCCCCACCCCTCCAAGGGGATTGATAAACAAAATGGCCACCCTTTGAAGCTGTTGGGACAAAATGGCCACTCCATTGTGCAGGCAGGGCAAAATGGCTATCTGACCCTCGAAGACAACTGAGAGATCGTGACCCGGCCCTCACCTTGAAAAGTTTGGGAACCCCTGGTATAGATATAGGCACTACTGCAGATCTTGAGTTTGGAGAGTTTTGTGGAGGAGGATGAAAAGACATTCATAATATACCTTAAGAACATAAGAACAGCTTTGCTGGAACAGGCCACAGCCCATCCAGTCCAGCATTCTGTCTCACACAGTGGCTCACCATTTCCTTCAGGGTATTCCCCAGGAGATGCCTTCACCTGCTTAGGATTCCCTGGAAATGGCATTGAGAGATGTCCTGCCTATCTCTCCAACCCGGAGGTTGTTCTTAGGTATCCATAATTATAGCCATTGATACCCTTGTCCTCCATGAACCTGTATAATCCTTTCTTAAAACTGTCAAGACTGGCAGTTGTCAGCACTTCATCTGACAGGGAGTTCCATAGACTAGTGATCCTCTGGGTGAAAAAGTACTTTCTCTTATTTCTTTGAGAACTAGTACCCAAAAGTTTCATGGAGTGCACCTAGTTCTAGTGTTGTGCGATAGGGAAAACAGTTTTTCCTTATCTACTTTGTCCACACCGTGCATGATTTTATAAACTTCAATCAGGTCATCTCTTAGACGCCGTCGTTCAAGAGTGAAGAGGCCCAACCGTTGCAGCCTCAGATGGCAATCATTCTGGTTGCCCTCCTCTGCACTTTTTCCAACTCCATAATATTCTTCTGGAGGTATGGCGACCAGAACTGTACACAGTATTCCAGATGGGGCCTCACCATAGATTTATAAAGAGGCAAAATGACACTTGCTGACTTATTTTCTATACCCTTCCTAATGATCCCTAGCATTGATTTTGCTTTTTTCACTGCTGGAGCACACTGGGTTGACACATTCATTGAGCTGTCCACCAGGACACCAAGGTCCCTTTCCTGGTTTGTCGCAGAGAGTTCAGACCCCATCAGATTATAAATGTAATTGGGGTTTTTTGCCCTAACGTGCATCACTCTGCACTTACTAGCCATCAAATTCAGGGTACAAGCGTTGACCACCAAATTTAACCAGAATGGCCAATAAATTATCCTGGTACCAAAAGAGAGCTTGTGCTGCCACGATCTGGATAAATCAAAAATTCTCTGCCACCGTTTACATTCTATTTCTCTCTTCAATAATTCAGTTTTAATATTACAGTCTTCTTAAGAAGCTGCACTGGGACCAGAGAGAGCCCAATTCAGAGCCCTAAGCTGTAAAATGTGTTAATTATCTCTGGGCATTGCCTGTCCTTGAGGGCAGAGCAGCCTCACTGCATTATTGAGGATAAATTCTGGCAATTCTATTTTTTCATGACCCCCAAACTCTTGGAGGAAAGGTAAGAAGGAATGATCACAAACAAAAAAAATAACTTTTTACATTGAACTAGATCATAACTATATTATTTTACATTAAACAATGAACAGGAACAGTACAGAAAGGCTACTGGCATTGTGTAGGGTTGAAGATGCAATCCTATGTATGCTTACCTGGGAGAAAGCCCTGAACAGAAGGGGACTAAGTTCTGAATACAACTTTTGGGGTCGGATTTTTAGACCCTTGAAATGATTACTGCCCCTTCCCCTTCCCCAGTGCCAGTATTGATTCATTACTCACTGCTTCTTCTAGCTGCTTTGCATGAAGTTCTCTACTTTCAGCAAACTTTTTCACTTCTCTATTACGGTGCATCTCGGCTTCTTTTGCCTGACTTATGAGGAGCATTTTTTCTGCCAGCCACTTTTTGCGATCCAGTTTATGTTGTTCTTCACATTCCTGTTAAAATTAATCAGGTGTTATACCCATTTATCTTAAGAAATTGAGAAGTCTTTCAGAATTGCTTTATAGTTTTAAGCTTTCATGCTTTGGCAAGAAAGTTCGGTTTCACTTACCAGTGATAACTTTCGTTCTTCGAGTATATAGTTTGTGAATACACACTATTGGGGTTATGCGCCTGCGCAGAACGCCAATCGGAGGCTTGAAAAGCTATTGGTCAAAGGTTTTGGCGGTAAGACCGGCCACCGTACCGCCCACCCTGAGGCGCCCGCGCGCCATTTTACTTCAGTTCCATACTTAAGCCAAGCACAGGATAAACCAATTGATCTCATCCGTGCAGCTCAAGAGGGGAGGTAGGGTGGGTAGTGTGTATTCACAAACTATATACTCGAAGAACGAAAGTTATCACTGGTAAGTGAAACCGAACTTTCTCCTTCGTATAGTTTGTGAATCCCCACTATTGGGAGATTAGCAAGCTCACACTCACTTGGCCGGTGGGCAGTCGGATGAGATGATCCCACGATGAGTATGATGGTCAGGTAGATTGAACCGTCAAGGGCGTTGAGTCCGGAGCCCCCTGGTGAGGACGACACGGCCAAGCCTGGCGTCTGCAGTGGCTCTGGTGTCCACCCTGTAATGCTGGACAAATGTAGAAGGTCTGGACCAGGTGGCAGCCTTACATATGTCCTCAAGCGGTGTGCCCTCCAGAAAGGCAGTGGATGTGGCAACCGCCCTGGTAGAATGCGCCCTGACATGCAGTGGAGGTGGCAGCGAGGCCGACTCGTAGGCCAGGTAGATGGTAGACATGATCCATTTGGAGAACCTCTGGGCAGAGATGGGTTCACCCTTGGACTTTCCTCCATAAGCCACAAAAAGGCGTTGCGACTTCCTGAACTCGCTTGTCCTGCTGGTGTAAAACAATAAAGCTCGTTTCACATCCAGCGTGTGCCAAGTCCTTTCTTGGGTGTTGGTGGGGTTCTGGAAGAAGGTTGGCAAGGAGATAGTCTGTGCCATATGAAACTGGGAGACCACCTTGGGAAGGAAGGTGATATCCGCTTGGAGCACCACGCGGTCATTGAAAAACTGGAGAAACGGTGCGTCTGCCCGCAGAGCAACCAGTTCACCAGCTCGTCGAGCAGACGTGATAGCCACCAGAAACGCCGTCTTCCACGTGAGGAGACGAGCATCCGCGGTAGCCATGGGCTCAAAAAGAGTCCTGGTGAGCGCGTTGAGAACGGCAGACAGTGACCATTGTGCCGTTGGAGTCCTGACCGGAGGGAAGGCGTTCCGCAGTCCCTTGAGGAAACGCTTCACCGTTTGGTCGCGAAAGGCACCAGAAGCGGGCGAGCCAGCCGGAGAGTGAGCCACCACCGCTGCGAGGTGGACTCGGATGGAGGTAATGCTAAGGCCAGACTCCGCCAGATGGAGGAGGTAGGCCAAGACGTCCTGCAGTCCCACCTGTGGAGGGGACGTCTGCTGGGATGCCAGAAAAGCACAAAAGCGTCTGTATTTGGAAGCATAAGACTTCCTTGTGGAAGGGCGCCGTGCTAACTCCAAGATCCTGGATAGTCTGGGGTTATCCTCCACGCGGTGAGGTGGAGGCTGGGTAGATCCGAATGGTGAAGCTGGCCGTGCTCCATTTGGAGAAGCGTTGGTGATTCCGGCAGCGTGCGATACTGTGACAACATGCGTAACAGCAGCGGAAACCAGGGCTGGCGAGGCCATGCTGGAGCCACAAGAATTGCGTTGGTCCTGTGCTGGTACATCCTGGTGAGGACCTTCTGGACCAGAGGAAACGGAGGAAAGGCGTAGAGGTAGTCCTGATCCCACCGTTTCATGAAGGCATCGCCCTCGGAGTTCAGTCCGATGCCTGCCCTGGAACAGTACCTGTGGCATTTCCTGTTGGACTCTGACACAAAGAGGTCGATGCTCGGCGTCCCCCAGGCCTCACAAAGCGACCGAAATACCTCGTCGTCCAGTTCCCATTCGTGGGTCGTCGAGGTGAGACGGCTGAGGTGGTCGGCCAGGACATTCAGTTTGCCCTGAATGTGCACCCCAATCGGAAAGATGTGTCTTTCCAGGCACTATTCCCAGAGTTGCACAGCAAGGTAAAGAAGGGTGGTGGATCGCGTTCCTCCCTGCTTGTTCAGGTATGCCACTGCCGTGGTATTGTCTGAGGCCACTGGAACCACCTTGCCGGTGAGTAGGATCTCGAAGGAACGTATGGCCTTCCAAACGGCCAGAAGTTCCAAGTAGTTGATATGGTGCACCATCTCGTGAGGCGACCAAGCGTTGTTGACCGTGAGAGTCCCGCAAGCAGCCCCCCAGCCGAGGTTGCTTGCGTCGGTCAATACCTGCAACGAGGGTTGCGGGGGGTAAAAGCTCTTCCCCATGGCCACGTTGAGTGGCGTCGTCCACCACAGCAGCTGGTCCACCAGTTCCGGAGACGGAGTCAACCGTTTGGACTGGCTCTCCCGGAGCGAGTCGAATTCGTGAAGGAGGCACGACTGCAGGGACCGGAACTTCAACTTGGCGTGAGGGATTACCGCCGTCGTTGAGGCCATGAGGCCTAGAAGTCTCTGTGCCTTTTTCGCCCGGATGAACAGTTTGGTGCGAAAGTCGCTCACCCCATGTGCAATGTCCTGCAAGCGTTTCTGGGGGGCGAAGGCTCTGGTAGCAAGCGAGTCGAGTACCGCTCCAATGTACTCGACGCGTTGAGAAGGAATCAACTTTGATTTGGAGAAGTTGATCCTGAGGCCAAGACTCTCCATGAGGTGGACCGTGAATTGTGTGTCCCGAATGGATGACGAGCTGGTGGGGGAGACAATCAGTTAGTCGTCGATGTACGGGAAGACCCTGATTCCCCACTGACGGAGGAAAGCAGCCACCGGAGCCATGCACTTGGTGAAGACCCTCGGTGCCGTGGCCAGACCGAACGGTAGACACCGGTACTGGTACACAGAATCGCCGATGCGGAAGCGGAGGAACCGCCTGTGATCCTCGAGGATGGAGACATGGAAGTAAGCGTCCTTGAGGTCTGTGACTGTGAACCAGTCCCCTTTGTTGATGAGGGGGAGGACGGTCTGCAGGGTCACCATCCGGAACTTCCTGGTGTGGATGCACTTGTTCAGGCGGCGCAGGTCCAGAATTGGGCGAAGTCCTCCGTCCTTCTTCTGAACCACGAAGTACCTCGAGTAGAAGCCGTTGTCCCAGTCGGGCGGTGTTACCCGCTCGATGGCTCCCTTGGACAGAAGAGTTGATATTTCTTCCTCCAAATGGGGGGACGAGGTGGTGAAACGATGTCTTCCTACCCGAGGCATCCGCACGAATTCGATGGTGTAACCAGCGGACAAGATCTTTAAGACCCACCGGTCGTCCGTGATGCCCAACCACACCTGGAGGAAATTCCGGAGGGGAAGGTATGGGAGGTGGAGCGAGAGAGACTTGGCCATCGCGGTTTCAAACTCGGGACTTGGACTTCGCGTCGGAACGCTTGCCCTGCCCATAAGGCTGGTAACGGGATTTGTGTTGGCGCCGGTGTTTGTAGGGGCCGGGCCTGGGCTGATCCGTCGAGCCACCCTGTTGCTGCGGGTTTCCCTGATACCGACGCGTGAAGGGTTGGAATCGCGGCCTGGCAGGCAGAGCCGGCGTGGTAAGCCCCAGGAACTTGGCCGTCGAGTTCGTTTGCCGCATTTCGTTCAGGACCTTATCGGTGTCCTGTCCGAACAGGCACTGCCCATCGAAAGGGAACTCCTCGATGAGCTTTTTCATTGCATCATCGAGGGAGGTGCCCCTGAGCCAGGCATGACGACGGAGGAAAATGGCAGAAGACATGTCCTTAGCCGCGTAATCATTGATGTGCCTGGCCGTCCTCATCTGCTGCTCCGACAGAAAGTCCCCTTCGGTCGCCAGTGTGTCGAAACCCTTCTGAGCATCGGCGGGTAGCTTCGCCGCCAGGACCTTCACCTGCTCCCAGAGGTGGGACTGATAGAGGCCCATGGCAGCCGAGTAATTGGCGGCTCGGAGGAAGAGGGAACCGGTGGCGTAGAACTTGCGTCCCACCGCGTCCAGCTTCTTCCCTTCCGGAGTCGAAGGTACCGGAAAACCGCTGGTGGCCGTCCTATGCTGGAAGGCCTTGACCACCAACGAGTTCGGCAGGGGGTGTGCTTGGAGGAACTCAACGTTCTCGTGCAGGACTCTGTACATGCCGTCGAGCCTGGACGAAACGGAGTGGGATGACACTGGCTTCTTCCATGTTGCCTTCGTTGACGTCAACATGGATGGAAGCATGGTAATATGGACCGGTCGGATCGCCCGTCTGTCGAGTTTGGCGGTCATTTGGTCCTCACCCTCAAGTGGTGGCTTGTCCACTTTCAGGTTCAGGGCGGTCCCCAAGCGTGTCAGCATTGCCGTGAGCGAGCGTTGATCCTCACCATGCGGTGGGTCAACCGCGCCGATGGCCTGGTCCGGCGTCTTGTCGACATCCCCCTCGTCCTCCTCCGAAGACGCGCTGGAGTCATCGGAAGACGAGGGGGGAATCCTGGTATCCACGTCGGGACCGCGCCAGTACGGCCTGGGCGGATCGACGGGATGGGAGTCCACCGCATCGACGTCTGGACCACACCAAGACGATATGGGTGGGCCAGCGGAGCGGACACTCGACCCTCGTGAGGTCGGTGGAGCCACAGTAGGACCAACATCCCTGGGGCTTGCGGTGGTCGGCACCGGAGCCGCAGAGGCCGCAGGCATGGAGGCCTTGAACTGCTCGGCAAACGATTTTGCCATGGCCTCGAACATCCCTTTAAAGAACTCCATCTGGGATGCATCAGCTGCCGATGGTTGGGACGAAACGGTGGCCGACGAAACGGTGGCTGGGAGGATCGGAGACGAAACGGTGGCCGGCATGGTGGGTGCCGGGTCATCGATTGTTGGAGTCCTAGGCCTCGGGGAGACAGACGCCTGCCTCGTGGGTGAACGGCCCCTCCCACGAGGAGGAGACGGGAGTACCTGCAGTGGGCGAGCTGGAGCCCCAGCCCTGCGACCTTTTTCAGGAGATCCCGAAGAGGACCGTCCGCCCCATATCGAAGATCCGGGTGAAGGACATCTCGCGACCGAAAAGGGAGGCGAAGGCCCCGGAGGGCGAGGCGTAGGCGGGAGAGATCGCCTTTTCTCCAACCCGTGTTTCTTCTTCTTCTCCCCATTTTTATCCTTCTTCTTCTTCTTCCTGATGGAAAGAGTTGAAGAAGAAGCAGGAAGCGGAGGGGGCTGGGAGGCACCAGCAGAAGTAGAGGCAGCCGAGGCCAAAGCGAGGCCATAAGGTGAGCTTTCAGCCGGTTGCTCCGGTTCTGCACTGCAAGTCGGGTAAAGTTCTTACAGTGAGTGCAGGACTGGCTCTGGTGAGATTCTCCCAGGCAAAAAAGACAGAGGCTATGCCCGTCGGAGGCAGGGAACTTCTTGAGGCAAGCAGAACACTGCTTGAAGGCTGCAGCCATCAAAAAAATTCTTCCAACGGAAGGTTCGAGAAGGCGAGCACCCCGAAGGGCAGGCCAGCCGCCACCCCCTTGAGGGGGGAAACGGTGACCGGAGCGAGTAGGCAACTGAGTCCACCAGGAGGAAGAAACAGCACTGGGATGGCAATCCTGCCCGAAGGACAAGATCACCGAAAAAATTATTTAGAGTTAGCCAAAAGACTTTCCCTCAGAAGGGCGAAAAAATTGAGGAAGCTCTCAACGATCGTCCTGCTGCTACGGCGGAAAGAAGAGAACTGAGGTAAAATGGCACGCGGGCGCCTCAGGGTGGGCGGTCTTACCGCCAAAACTTTTGACCAATAGCTTTTCAAGCCTCCGATCGGCGTTCTGCACAGGCGCATAACCCCAATAGTGGGGATTCACAAACTATACGAAGGAGAACATATAGCTGCTTTCTTTAAAAGAGCATCAATCTGCCAAAAAGATATTAAAACATTTAGAAAGGATTTTTCTCCAAATTTAACCGACATTTGAACACAATGCTAAACAACACTTCAGCACAGTAGCATTCAATCTCTACCCTCCAATTGACTTGGACTACAACTCCCATAATGTTGCCCATTGGCTATGTTGACTGTGTCGTACATTGCAAACCAAATGCTTCTAGTGATTACAGAACTTTCTACTAATGGTTTAAGCAGTATGTATAACACTGTGGTGGCTCAAGTGGTTAAGATGCTGAACTCGCTGGCTGGAAGGTCAGAGTTCGATTCCAGGGTACTGCATGATGGAGTGAGCTTCCATCTCTGTCCCAGCTTGTGCCAACCAAGCAGTTCGAAAGCAAGTAATTGCAAGTAGATAAATAGAGACCACTTCGGTGGGGAGGTAAACAGCATTTTGTGCACTCGTGTTGAGGCATGATGCCTGCCACATGTCCACGGAAACGTCTGCAGATGCAGACAATGCTGGCTCTTTAGCTATAAGCAGAGATGAACACTGAACGCTAGAGTCGGATACAACTGGCTTTGAGGAAGGGCGACCTTTACCTATAATATTGTTGTAGGTTTTACAATTATAGTCTTTCCTCTCTCTCTGTCTTTCCACCCTGAGGGGTCAGAATGTGACATTTCTAATCTACTGTAAATATTGGAAACTGATTCATATTAAAATGAAATCCAAAGAAAATCAGATTCAAATCGCAAAGAAAAGCAACTTGTTGCCCTCCAGAGATTACTGGAACAAAACTACCATTATCTCTCACCAGTAGATATGTTGGTTAGGGTTGATGAGACTGTAGAACCACATCTGGAGAGCCTCAAATTGTTCCAACCCAGTGATGGTGAACCTTGGCACTTCTGCTGATCAGGGCTTCTGGAATTGAAGTTCAAGAACATCTGGAGTGCCAAGGTTCACCATCAGTGCATGACAATTGTGATGGATTTGTAATACTTAAAATATATTTTATGCTAAGAACATGGAGTCTATTAGGTAAGAATTGTGTTAATCCTTAAAGAATGCTTCTAGTAGTTGTTTTGCTGCAAGTTATCAGCAGGTGCCAGAATTTACTGGAAGAGCCCTTCACGAGGCCATAACAACTATGCTTTCTACGTGACCACGAGCTGCAAGAATGCTGGGTTATCTGTAAGCATTTGTCTGTGAGAATGCTGTTAGAATGTTATGGGAACATGAATATGTTTTGGGTTGAGAAACCGTTTGATTGGCTGTATTCTAATGAATTAGCAACAATCTATTATTCACATAGTGATAAATGGAATTCAGAGTAGTGTCAGTTCTATTCCATTTTGGATCTTCAGCAGAACTGCTGAAAGGATGCAGAAGCTAGCAAAATAATTACTTAAGAGTGGACAATTTATTTTACTTTTGGGAAATGGGGCTTTGCTTGAATGTCTCTGATATTTTTGATTAGCCTAAAAATCTATAGCTATAATAGAGAGGAAAATAGACTTATTTACAATGGAACCCAAGATGACGACAAAACTTGGTTCCACAAGTCGTGTCGTTGTCCGGTGCATTCATTGGCTAACGCAAAAAAAAAAAAAGCCCAGCTGCCTCAGTGAGGGTCGGGGAAGCCGATTCGCACTGTTTCTGACACCCCCCGCAAGGCAAAACGCCAGGGAAAACTCCTTCGCCCTTTTTGGGTTCTCCGCCAGCCTGGGTGCCTCCGTGAGGGTCGGGGGAGCTGATCCGCGACTCTGCTCACCCCTACAAAAAAAAAAAAACTCGCAATTTTTGGGTCCCTGTTTCCCTGTTTCACAACGGCTGAAAATAGTTGCAGCCGCCATTTTGTTTTGTTTTTTACTTCAATTCCCAGAAGCCCAAGCACCCTTTAAACAAAATGGCTACCACATGCATTTTAAAGGGTGCTTAGGCTTCTGGGAATTGAAGTCCTAAAAAAAAACCACAAAATGGTAGCCGCAACTATTTTCAGCTGTTGCGCAGCACAGGGAGAACCTAGGAAGGCGGGAATAGCGTGGAATAGGTCTTCCCAGACACTGCTGGGGATCCGGGGAGCCAGAAACAGTGACCCAAAAATGGCAATTTTTGTTTTGTTTTTGTCCCCAAACAGCGTGAACAGGTAGGAGATCAAACACAATGCACCAGATAACGACGGTATCCGGTGCACATCTTTTCTAAAAATGCGCTGTCGTTATACGGTTTTGTTGTTAGCGGTGCTGACTTTATCCGGGGTTCTACTGTATAGCTTTCTCCAGTTGCATGGATGGATAAATCGCTATGAACAATTCAGGAGACACTTCTCCACAGTGGATTTTTAAAAACAAATTGGATAAAGCCACTGCAACCATCTGTACCTAGAAGCTTAGTTTTATTTGACCTTTAGTCTTCTGAAAATTTTGCCAAGATCACCAATAGCAATTTATTGGTATTTAAGAAAATAGGCAGAAAACATACATCCCTTTTGGTTTGCATTAAGTCTTACATCATTAACTATGTCAAGAATTGAAACCTTACTTTTAGCTTCTCTTGCAACCTTGTTAGTTCTTCATTAGGCAACACGGCGCTTTTTTCACACTCTAAGTTAATGTTGCATTGTCTCAAATTACTGCTTTGTTTGTCCAGCTCATGGTATTTTTTCTTCCACTCTTCCAGTTCTACAGGAAAGAGAAATGCAGTAATAATAGTGCAGGAGGCTGGACAACCTCCATTATTACAAGTCATTCCTATCTAACATGGCCAGACCTATTATTGGAATTTAGCATCTACCTGTATCTGAATTGTCACAGATCAGTTTTCCTCCAAGCAGGTGCTCATCAGATACACTAGGCTTTGATCCCCAGCCAACATGGCCATCAGATGGGAATGATAGGAGATGTTGCTTAAAGTATTGGGGCGTGGGGGTTCCCCAATCTAAGTAAGGTTGTCATAACCTGCTGTTTTTATATAACATGCCATTGGGACTCCTTGGCCAGTGTTCTGTGGTTGCTCAGGCAGCACGTTACATTCCACCCATTCAGCTCTGTATTATTATTATTATTATTATTATTATTATTATTATTATTATTATTATTATTATTATTATTATTATTATTATTATTATTTCTATATCGCTTTCCTTCCCCTAAGGGAACTCAAAGCGGTTTACATAGTGTAAAATACATAATACAAATTCATACAATGATTTCTGACACACCATGACACAAGGCAGAGACAGCTGCATCACAACTGACAGGCCTTATGTTTGTGCAAAGCGGCACTAAGTACTTCCTTGCACAAGCCTGAGGAAAGCCAAAGTATGCAAGGCAGAGACAATCCCAGCCACCATTTATATTCTATTTCTCTCTTCATCCTTGTAGAGCAGGGGTTCCCAGCCTAAGGCCCGTGGCTGGGGCTGGCCCACGGTGCAATTTCATGTGCCCCCCAAGGGCATTTGAGAAACACAAAGGCTGTCCCTTTGAAGCTGTTGGAACAAAATGTCCACCCCCATCATGCGGGCAGGGCAAAATGGCCGTCTGTCCCTCAAAGCTGACTGAGATATTACTATTATTATTATTTATTCAATTTATACCCCACCCATCTAGAAGGTTTTCCCACTCTGGGCAGCTAATAAGATGAACTTGCATATTAAAAATATATTAGAAACAAATATTAAAATTATGAAAACCCTGTTGATGGTGGGGAGAGACCAAATAGGAAACCTAGCGCTGAGCCATTGTTGACACCTTCCTTGCAAATTTCGGAGTCAGCACTTGAAGCTGTGACATCTGGGAGGATCAAGTGATGTGGGCTGATGTCCTGAGGGGAAGACACTCCACCAGGTAGGAAGGTCCCAAACGTGGCCCAGTCCCTGGCTTGAAAAGGTTGGGAACCCCTGTTGTAGAGCATGTACCCTCTCACTTTTGGATAGGAGGATGAAACTTATTTTATTTATTGATTGATTGCATTCTTATCCCGCCCATTTGGGCTATTTCCTACTCCGGATGGTGCACATACAAATAACAAAATAACATAATGAAACAAACAACAAAATAAAACAAAACAACTGAATAGGTACTTCCAAAATAAAATACTTGGTGTCTGTGGGCCAACAAGTTTATTGTTGTTGAGCTTTAAAAAAACAACCAAGATGCTACAGGACACATTATTTAATATTTACATGAAGCTTCTCTTATTTAATACTAGCATAGTTTGCCCAGCCCGGCATTTTTAATGTGTGTGTTGGTGGTTTGGGGTGGTTTTGGTTCTGTACAACCACCACCCCTATGTAAAATACCTCTTCAACCACCAACACACACATTAAAAAAAATTAAGACAGTAGTGTTGTGTGTTTGTGTGTGTGCTTGTGTGTGTGAGAGAGAGAGAAATAGAAAAGCACTCTGTGTGTGTCTCTCTCTGTGTGTGGGTCTGAGAAAGAGAGAGAGAGAGAGAGAGAGAAAGAGAGACAGATAGTTAGTAAATGTAGTCCACCAGAGGGTACTATATTTAGTTAGAGATAGTGTTCACTGAACAGTATCTCTAACTAATTGTAGCTCCCTCTGGTGGAATACATTCACTAACGTTCAGATGGAAGAGGCAGTCGTGGAGGACGGACATGTGTAAGGGTGGCTCCGTTTAGGTAAGTTTGAATTTTACGGGTTATGGTGAGTGTGGAGGGCTAGGTTGGGGATGGTTGGGCCTGGTGCGGGAGCCTTTGAACGAACCCAACGGTTAAGGGGCCTTTATATATAGAGATTTACATGAAGCCTCTGGGGGAGTTCATCCGTTCCCACGGGGTGAAGTACCATCAGTATGCTGATGGTACTCATTTATACATTGCAGCCCGTGGTGATCCAGGCATTGCAGTCGAAGTTCTATCCAGGTGCCTGGAGGCTGTGAGGGTCTGGATTGCGGACAACGGGCTGCAGCTGAATCCTGGCAAGACTGAGTAGCTGTGGGTAAGGGGCCCTGTGTTATCCCCTTTGGTACTAGATGGGGCTCTTTTGCCCCAGACAGACCTGGTGCGTAATCTGGGGGTCCTCCTGGACTCACGACTCCTGCTCGAAGAGCAGGTGGCAGTCATGGCCAGGAGAACTTTCGCTCAACTTCAAGTGATTTGCCAATTATGCCCGTTCCTGGACAGGGACTCCTTGCTTATGGTCACTCATACACTGGTCAGGGGCCATTCGACATTTATGTGATCCTTAAGGGGGGTCTGCCATCTGAATTACGGAAAATTACATGGGGGCGGGGTGGTGGTGGTCGGGTAAAAGATTACGTAATCCATTTGGAGCTGTTGTGGTTTCGAAACATGGCACTTTTTTAGGTTTAAAATGATCTCTGGGAATTTTGATCCAATTTGAGATTATTGAATTGCTTGTGCAGGTTGCATTAGGCACCAATAGTGAAAAGTTCCAAAATTGTTTCGATACAAAAGCTCTGGATTACGTAATATTTTTTTTTAAAGGGGGGGTTTGAAGCGAAAATTTCAGTTGGATTACATGGGGGGAGGGGATCAATTTCCCCCAAAAAATCGACCACGTAATTGTTGGATGGCTCCTCACTTCCAGACTAGATTACTGTAATGAGCTCTACATGGGGCTGCCCTTGATGACCATTTGGAGGCTGCAACTGGTTCAAAATGCAACGGCCTGCATGGTGATAGGGTGTGGGCGTTATGCCCACGCCTCACCCTTGTTGCAGGAGCTGCATTGCCTGCCGGTGTGCCTCTGGGTGCAATTCAAGGTGCTGGTTTTACCTTTAAAGCCCTACATGGTAATGGACCAGGTTTCTTAAGCGACTGTGTCACCCCAAGGATATCTGCCCATCCCACCAAAGGACCGTAGGCCAGAGGGGCTCCCTAATGGTACCAACAGATAGAGAGGATTACCTCTCTAGTACTAGAAGGAGGGCCTTTTTGATATCCACTCCGGCCCTGTGGAACCTCCTGTCCAGTCAGTTATTAGCCTTTAGAAAAGGCCTCAAAACTTGACTGGCCCAGCAGGTGTGGGGTGCTGCTTGTGGATATCTGTTTTTACCCAATGTTGTGAACCGCCCGGAGTCGGCTTTGGCTGAGTGGACGGTATAAAAATTTAACAATAAATAAATAAATAAATAAAATAAAATAAAATAAAATAAACATGGGTATGTATCCAGAATCCAACTATCAGGCAATGCATTTGAAAACCACCCCGTAGCTACCATTATATTTTGGCAGAATTCCTCTCCCCACCCCCCAGGTAATACATCGATCATGTTGAGGAAACTGAGCTTTCATTTGTGGTGGGGGCATGGTGGAGCAAGGTGAGAAAGGTGATCCTTTTTGTGTGACTTACCGGCAACACATCTTTCATTCTCCTGCAGCCTAGCCTCAAGCTCTTGGTCTTGTTCAACCTGAGTCTGCTCTTGCTCCTCTAAAGTCATTTTCATGTCATCAATAATTTTCTCTTTGGAACACAGATCTAAGGATTGAAGGAAACCCATTTTCTTTAAGCCCACTTCAAAAGACGTGCTTCCACAGATTTAAGGACTATGCTTTGGTGTGTGTGTGGGGGGGGGGGAGCAGGGCTATATTTGCAGTCCTCCCCTCCTAGCAATGGGCCCCAGCTCCCCCCGCCAAACACCATCCTTATTTTAATGATGGATGTGAAGTCCTGCGCTAACATCCCACTTCCCACACATTCACTGAAAACTATTTGATAATAATAATTTCGTGTTAGAAATTATTCTGTGTTGAAAGGATTTTTGCGGAAGGAACTCTGCTCAGGGAACGCCCAAATGAGGCTCCTTTCATGTCCCCAAGAGCTAGGACAGAGACGGACACTCGATCCATCATGCAGTACCCAGGTCTCAAACTGTCGACTTGCCAGCCTTCCAGCTAACAAGGCGAGCTTCTTAACCACTGAACCACCACAGCCCCTCAACTATTTGATAATCCATCCAGATTGTCTATGAGAAGAGCAATACTATTCACTAATCCTTTAGCAGCAACCAATACTATACTGCGATCAATATTTTCACCAAAGGCCTCACTATGCCTGAATCTCTTTTTGATACAGTGGTACCTCGCATAACGAACACATCGTATAGCGAAAAATTCGCACAACGAAGTGTTCATTATGCAATGGCGATACCCCGCATAACGATTTTTTTCCATTATGCGGGGGTTTTGGTAACCGGGGTATACCCACTTAATGGGAACCCCGGTTAACAAACTTTTTTTCATGTTATGCGGAGCATCTCCCATAGGGAACCGCATAGTGGGGGGGGGGGGGGGGGAACGCATAGTGAAGAGCTCTGTGGAACGGAGTTTTTTCGTTATGCGGGGTTCTACTGTATTACAAACTTAAGAGGGGAAAAAATTAAACCTTTCACTGGTTCAGAAGCATTACCTGAACAGCATAACTCACTTTTTCTTTACACAAGTCAAGAAATATTTTTACTTTTTGGCAGAACAATTAGAGCCATTAACACCCGTTCCCTTTTGTTAGTCAATTATTTATTGCAAAAAATCACTGCATATTTTTCAGAAATATATTGCCTTTTACTTCTTTGCTGGCCCCAATCCTCCCTAGGGGGTTCCTAGCCTTGTGCAATATGAATGAAGGAGAGTCTCCTTCATCTTCTGGTGGACCCTGCAAATCTTTAGATCAGGGGTTCCCAACCTATGACCCACAGGGCTGGACCCGACCCACAGCACCATTTCATGTGGCCCACCGCTGCACATGGAAGTGGGCATTTTTATGACAACTGTAAAACACCAGCACATGCATAAACACAGTTACATCAGCCCACAGCTGTTGTAAACGCGGAAGCGGGTGCATTTATTTCCGCTTCTGGGGGTGTGGTCCGGTATGCTCAGCTATCGGGGGGGTGTGGGGAGCCCCATGGCGGAAAAAAGTTGGGAACCCCTACTTTACATCATGTTCGTTTCAAAACTTGTGTGCCTTGAAATTGGTGAACCATTTTATATTTATTTAAAATAGCTGTAAAACCTTTTTTGAAAGAACCTCAGTCAAAAAGGCTGAAATGCCAACCTTCGACTCATCAGAGCAACATGCAGCCTACATAAAAGGAAACCATGGCACACTTTTTCTGATCATTTATTTCACATTTCACATTTATAGGGAAAATTTACAAAATGACCCACAAGAGTAATAGGTCACTAAATCACAATAATAAAAGAAGCAGCTGTAGCATAAAACAGCAATAAAAATGGAATGGACCTATTGTGCCAGACGCATGTGCAAAAAATAAAGATTTCCCCACTGCCACCAGTGCATTACCTGCACCTGAACATTACTTACCCTTGCACGCTGTCTCGTACTGCTGTAAAACTTTCTCCAGTTTCTTATTTAGCTCTTCCTAATTTGGAAACATGAAGAAGTAAAACATCAATATTATTGGCTGACTAAAACTTTAGCTTCATTACCCAATGAGTGATGAATAAGGCACCCACATACTCCCAGGGCCCACTGGTCACAGCAAATATTGTCCTGGTAGTAGACATGTAGCAGTTCGAAAGCAAGAAATTGCATGTAGATAAATAAGTACCATTTTGGTGGGAAGGTAAACTGCGTTCTGTGCACTCCAGTGTCTAGTCATGCTTGCCACATGCCCACGGAAATGTCTGAACCCTAGAGTCGGATACAACTAGCTTTTGAGCAAGGGCTACCTTTACCTTTACCTTGATGTGTATGGGACTGGACTGTTAAAAAATTGAGGTGATTAAATTGAATGTGATTAAAGCAGACAAATGGCAAGAGCCGGCCAAACATTGACATAAGCCTCTCCTTTTTAAAATTTGGGCTTGCCTGGAAAATGGACATTTAATCTGTGTCAAACTTTGCAGAATCAGGCTGGGGGCTATTACTGAGCTGTAGCCTGAGTTGAAAGTTATTGCAACAAGATTATTACCACCGCAAACATATGAAAAATTAAGAATTTGATCCCTTAATTCAAATTCCTGCTGTCAACTGAAGGGAAATCCGAACAAATTATGATGTGGATTGTTGGTATGTCGATTTGATCTTCTGGATTAGCAGCAACACAAGAGACGTGCATCAGATTTCTGAAATGTAGTAGCAGCACTTGTGTGTTCCTGATCTGTTATTTCAAATCCTATTTAGACTCCCACTGACAAGTTTATAGGAGCTTGGTTTCAGAACCGAGAATGAGGACAGATTTCAGATCAAATCTCTGAATACTAGGATACAAAAATCCCACACTTTGTTTTAAAGCAAAATTTGCAACCACTACACACATTGTTTTCAAGGGAGACCGTCCTTTGTTTCATTATTAGCAGTGCCACACCACAAAAACTGGCCCAAATGGTGTGGGCTGCAAAAAAGGAACATGCATTGGTCCATATACTGCCCATCTCTGCTGTAAAGCCAACCTAGTTAATTCAAACAGTTGATTTATTACTCATGCCTTTATGCTGTGTGCTATCCTCTGCTCTTCTTTTCTCATTATTTACTATGTAAGGGGCCATTCAACAATTACGTGATTCTCGAGGGGGGGAAGGGGTCTGCCATCTGAATTATGGAAAATTACGTGGGGGCAGGGGGGGGGGGTTCAGGTCAAAGATTACATAATCCATTTGGAGCTGTTGTGGTTTTGAAACATGGCACTTTTTTAGGTTTAAAAATTATCTCTGGGAATTTTGATCCGATTTGAGATTATTGAATTGCTTGTGCAGTCTATTTCTAACTGACAGAAATTTATAATCCTTATAAAGAAGATAGTAGAAGAACACTATCAGAATTTACCTGGCATCCTCATTCTTCCCTGCAAAAAAAATCTCTTCACAAAGGGTGTGATGCATCAAGAATCCTCACCGATATGTTCTGCATTAGGCACCAATAGTGAAAAGCTCTAAAAATTAGAGTTTCGATACAAAAGCTCTGGATTATGTAATTTTAAAGGGAGGGGGAGTTCGAAGCGAAAATTACAGCCGGGTTACATGGAGGGAGGGGGTCAATTTCCCCCAAAAAATGGATCACGTAATTGTTGAACGGCCTTTAAATTCTAACATTTCCCACAAGCTAGTGCAGTGATGGCGAACCTTGGTAATCCAGATGTTCTTGGACTTCAATTACCAGAAGCCTAAGTCAGCACTCCTACTGATCAGGGCTTCTGGGAATTGAAGTTCCAGAACACCTGGAGAGCCAAGGTTCACCACCATGGAGCTAGTGGAACCAGAAATGTTTTCTAATACCTTCTTAAACTGTTGGATTGTTCGCTGCTTAACATCAAGCTCTTCAGTGAGCTGACTTTTAGCCTTTTCAAGTTCATTCACTTTACCTCGCAGCAATTTCTCTTCAGTGCGCATGTTGGATACCTGTAAGAAGATTCAGCGAGAGATGCTTATCCTCAGAGGGGTACATATTCAGAAATAAGACAATGAAAACCCTTATTATTCTCACTCAATTGCAACTTTGAATCCTGGGGAGAATGGCCAAATGAAAGAAAGTGGTTTAGACCCCAAACTTGGGTCCTCAGATGTTGTTAAACCATAACCCTCAGAATCCATGCTTATTGGCCATAAGGGCTGGAGCCAGTGGGGGTGCTAATGTCCAGCAATAGACGGAGACTCAGTTTTCTGAACCAAAGATTTCCAGAGCCTTGAACTCATACAGAACTTTGACTGGAGACAAAGCTATAGAGATACACATGCCAAGAAGTGATGTAAGAAAACCAGGTGGACCAGATGAAAGACACAGTTATGCAATTTAAAAACCCACTATTTTCCCCAGATTATGTAATGGCCAAGATTCTCCTTAGTTAGTCCCAACCCTGAATTTGCCAACCTTCTCTGCACTGTCACTGTGTTCTCTCCCTTCCAAGGCACCACCATCGCCAAGCAAGGAGCCTGATTCTTACCAATTCATGGGAAAAGGTGATGAACAGGCATGAAAAACAAAGAGGAAGTAGAGTCAGGGAATGTCAGTGATAGGTCCCCTACAAGAGTCCAAATGGCAGCAATTGGCCAAATATGCCAAACTTATAGAACAAACGTTCAGAAACTGTTCATAATGTGGCTTCTTCCTGGTGATGTGGGAATATCATTGCTGTGTTTTTGTCTCAGAGATTACTCTGGGTTGAAAGGGTTTTTGCAGGGGACGCCCAAATGAGGCTCCTTTCATGTCCCCCATCGTGCAGCTCTCGGGGAATCGAACCCTGTACTTTTGGTCTCCAAGCACAGTGCTTTTACCCACTGGGGAGCTAAATCCTCCCAGACAAAATGGATAGTAGATAAAGGGAGCTGCACTCTAACCATCATCCAGAGAGCACCAGATTGCAGAAGACAAGCTGAGGACAACAACTAGATGACCATCTGGGAAACCAACCTGTGCAGCTTCTTCTCTTTTATGCTTTAACATTATTCTACACATAAAGCTTAAGAAATGTTACTTTTTAGGATAAACCCCACAAATCCCACAAGCAGCACAGCCTGGAGGTTCTGAGAGACGAAAATGACTACTGCATTTCTAAGCTTTGTCCACACTGATATCATCTCCCAGTGACCATCCACATTTTTTTAAAAAAACACACACAATGTGAAAGATGAAAACAAGCAAGGAGATGCACACAGACAAAGTGCCTTCCGGACGGGCTCTTTTTGACAAACCTCTCTCTGGACTTGCTCGATTTGCTTTTTTGCATCAGTCATCTTCTCTTTCAGGTCTGCATATTCTTCATCTTTCTGCTGGATCTTCATTTGCAGATCAGAGACAAGAGCAGTGTTCTCTGAGAGCTTAGAATTCAACCTGCAAGGAAAGAGGAAAGTAGCAATAAAATTAAATCCTTAAGGAGTGATTTTAGCATATCAAATTTACAGAACAGAAGAAAAGCTCTCAAATCTTTTTTTACAACTGTTTACAGATGTGTACATTCCTTAGTACAACTCTGCCAATGTCATTCTCACCTATGTCATTCCCACCAAGCCCCTGTCATTCCCATCTATGACAAATGATTTCCGCCCTCCCAGAAGGTCAAATAGTAAAGATGAAGCTAAAGTACTTTGGACATCAAATGAGAAGAGAAGATTCACTTGAGAAAACCTTGATGCTGGGAAAGGTGGAGGGCAAAAGAAGAAGGGGGCGGCAGAGAATGAGATGGCTAGATGGTATTGTTGATGCAATGGGCACAGTTGGGCAGGCTGAGGAGGATGGTGGAGGATAGGGGTGCCTGGCGGGTAATGGTCCATGGGGTCACAAAGAGTCGGAATCGACTGTGTGACTGAACAACAAAGGAGGTTGCCGGCTGAGGTGAGAAGGCCTGACAGAAATATACCGTACCTTCTCACCGTCTAAACACACATCAGTGCTACAAAATAAGTTGCCACAATGTCAATCAAAGCAGCAGTTTTGCTCTTATAACCAGAATACCTGAACTCCCTGCAGTTCAGAAAAGGGCATATAGTACAAAGACATTTATCCCAGAAGGGCGGGATATAAATGTAATAAATAAAAGTATTGTCTTGAGCCATGAATTCTGGCTAATACCATACTGCACACTGAGCAGACTGGTCACATAAACACAACCATTCACTCCTAGCTCGTGTTGACTCAAAAACTGACCATTTCCAAACAAGCCACATCTTTTGAGTCATAGATGGGAACCAAAGAACAATTACCACCAGCAATGGAGCAGCTCTGGTCTGAACTCCAAAGCCTTACCCCTCAAATTTATGCTTTTAAAAGCAAGAAACATACAGCTCCATAAGGACATTTCACTATGTTCGGTAGAAATTAGTTTCAACTAAGTGTAAATTTACAGCTCAAAAATCTTACACTGTTCAGTCTTTTATCACTCTTGCATTGATTTTACTTGCACTATTCTAGCTCTTTGGTTTAGGTACCTATCTGCAGAGCTAGAGGTTGGGAGTTCAATTCCCCACTATGCCTCCCAGGAGAAGAGACACCCTATGAAGCCTTGGCCAAACTACAGTCCCAGGGTGCCCCAGAAAAGGGGAAAGGTAAAGTACTTCTGTGTATTCTCCACTTAGAAAACTCTAAAAAGGATCAGCATGAGTCAGAATCGACTTGACAGAACACAATTATTATTTAGAACAATGTAAATTAAGAAAAGTGCTCAATATAAAGGTACATAGTTATTTCCATTTTGTATTTCTTGTTATTCTCTCAGGTATTTCAGTATATTTTTTTTCATTTCCATTCCACTGCAGCAAGGGAGAAGACATACAACATATCCATCAATCGCTCATTTTGGTATCAGAGATTATTCTGGGTTGAAAGGATGTTTGCAGGGGATGCCCGAATGAGGCTCCTTTCATGTCTCCCATCATGCAGCTCTTGGGTATTGAACCCGTCTTTCCAGTCTCCAAGCCTAGTGCCTTAACCACTAAGCCACTAGAGGCGCTATATCCATCAATAAAAGTATGAAACAACAAGTACAGTAATACCTCATACAAAGTCCACTTCATACATCAGATTCATACAACATCGCCTAATTCCTTTAAAAAAGTTGCCTCATACAAAGCCATGCAACTTTGTATGAGGCATTGGGGTTTTCCCAGGTTGCATTGTGCCTGGGCAGTATAAAAGGCAGGAAACATGAGTGCATTGCTCTTGCGGGTTTTGCATGAGGCGAAGAGTGTTTAGGAGTGGTTTTGAGCGCGATTTTGGATATTTTTTTTTGTCAGAATTTTTAGAAGCATTCCTGGGATTTTTGCAGCATTCTTCAGGTTCTTGGATAATCAGGGTTGTTTGACATGTTTTTGTAATGTTTTTAGCCTTTAGACAATGATTTCTTAAAGTTCTGTCAGTTTCCTGGACTTTGCCCTGAAGTCTGTGCTGTTACAATACAATGTATCTCTATGGAAACGACGTGGTATGAGGCATCGCGGCAAGATTTTGGACGTTGTATGAGGCATCGCGGCTAGGATTTTGCATGCCTCATACAAAGTCCAAATCCGTATAAAGTCGAAATTTGTGGAACCAAGTTTGAACGTTGTATGAGGTATCACTGTAAAGTTTGGTTTCACTTACCAGTGATAACTTTCGTTCTTCGAGTATATAGTTTGTGAATACACACTCATGGGTTATGCGCCTGCGCAGAACGGAGATCGGAGGCTTGAAAAGCTATTGGTCTAAAGTTTTGGCGGTAAGACCGCCCACCATACCGCCCACCCTGAGGCGCCCGCGCGCCATTTTACCTCAGTTCCATACTTAAGCCAAGCACAGGATAAACCAATTGATCTCATCCGTGCAGCTCAAGAGGGGAGGCAGGGTGGGTAGTGTGTATTCACAAACTATATACTCGAAGAACGAAAGTTATCACTGGTAAGTGAAACCAAACTTTCTCCTTCGTATAGTTTGTGAATCCCCACTCATGGGAGATTAGCAAGCTCACACTCACTTGGTCGGTGGGCAGTCGGATGAGATGATCCCACGATGCGATGAAGATGCAGTAGGTCGACCCGTCAGGGGCGATGAGTCCGGAGCCCTCTGGTGAGGACGACACGGCCAAGCCTGGCGTCCGCAGTGGCTCTGGTGTCCACCCTGTAGTGCTGGACAAATGTAGAAGGTCTGGACCATGTGGCAGCCTTACAAATGTCCTCAAGCGGTGTGCCCTCCAGGAAGGCAATGGATGTGGCAACCGCCCTGGTGGAATGCGCCCTGACATGCGGTGGAGGTGGCAGTGAGGCAGACTCGTAGGCCAGGTAGATGGTAGAGGTGATCCATTTGGAGAACCTTTGCGCAGAAATGGGTTCACCCTTGGACTTTCCCCCATAAGCTACAAAGAGGCGTTGAGACTTCCTGAACTCTCTTGTCCTGCTGGTGTAAAACAATAAGGCTCGTTTCACATCCAGCGTGTGCCAAGTCCTTTCTTGGGCGTTAGAGAGGTTCTGGAAGAAAACTGGCAAGGAGATAGTCTGTGCCATGTGAAACTTGGAGACTACCTTGGGCAGGAAGGTGATGTCCGCCTGGAGAACGACGCGGTCGTTGAAGAATTGGAGAAATGGTGCGTCTGCTCTCAGGGCAACCAGTTCTCCAGCTCGTCGTGCTGACGTGATAGCCACAAGAAATGCCGTCTTCCATGTGAGGAGGCGAACATCGCTGGTGGCCATGGGCTCGAAAGGGGTCCTGGTGAGCGTGTTGAGCACGGTAGACAGTGACCATTGAGCCGTAGGAGTCCTGACCGGAGGGAAAGCGTTCCGTAGTCCCTTGAGAAAACGCTTCACCGTTTGGTCACGGAAAGCCCCAGCAGCGGGCGAGCCGGCCGGGGAGTGCGCCACCACTGCTGCGAGGTGCACTCGGATGGAGGTGATGCTAAGGCCAGACTCCGCCAAATGGAGGAGGTAGGTTAAAACGTCCTGCAGTCCCGCCTGCGGGGGGGCCATGTGCTGGGAGGCCAGGAAAGCACAAAAGCGCCTGTATTTGGAAGCGTAGGACCTCCTTGTGGAAGGGCGCCGCGCTAGCTCAAGGATCCTGGACAGTCTGGGGTTATCCTCCACGCGGTGAGGTGGAGGCTGGGCAGGTCCGAATGGTGCAGCTGGCCGTGCTCCATTTGGAGAAGCGTCGGTGACTCCGGCAGTGTGCGATACTGTGACGACATGCGCAACAGTAGCGGAAACCAGGGTTGGCGCGGCCATGCCGGCGCCACCAGAATTGCATTGGTTCTGTGTTGGTACATCCTGGTGAGTACTTTCTGGACCAGAGGAAACGGAGGAAAGGCATAGAGATAGTCCTGATCCCACCGTTTCATGAAGGCATCGCCTTTGGAGTTCAGTCCGATGCCTGCTCTGGAGCAGTACCTGCTGAGCTTCCTGTTGGACTCCGATGCAAAGAGGTCGATGCTCGGCGTTCCCCAGGCCTCGCAAAGCGACTGGAACACCCCGTCGTCCAGCTCCCATTCGTGGGTCGTCGAGGTGAGACGGCTCAGGTGGTCTGCCAAAACATTCAGTGTGCCCTGAATGTGCACTCCAATTGGGAAAATGTGCCTCTCTAGGCACCATTCCCACAACTGCACTGCAAGGTACAGGAGGGTGGTGGACCGTGTTCCTCCCTGCTTGTTGAGGTATGGCACCGCCGTGGTATTGTCCGAGGCCACTTGAACTGCCTTGCCGGTGAGCAGAGTCTCGAAGGAACGCAGGGCCTTCCAAATGGCCAGCAGTTCCAAGTAATTTATGTGGTGCACCGTTTCGTGTGGTGTCCAGGTGTCGTTGACCGTGAGAGTCCCGCAAGCAGCGCCCCAGCCGAGGTTGCTTGCGTCGGTCAGTATCTGCAACGAGGGTTGTGGGGGGTAGAAGCTCTTCCCCGTGGCCACATTGAGTGGTGTAGACCACCACAGCAGTTGGTCCCTCAGTTCTGGAGACGGGGTCAACCGTTTGGACTGGCTCTCCCGAAGTGCGTCGAACTCGTGAAGGAGCCACGATTGCAGGGACCTGAATTTCAACTTGGCATGGGGAATCACTGCCGTCGTTGAGGCCATCAGGCCTAGAAGTCTCTGAGCCTTCTTCGCCCGGATGCACGGTTTGGTGCGCAGTTCGCTCACCCCCTGCGCAATATCCTGTAAGCGTTTCTGGGGGGCGTAGGCTCTCGTAGCAAGCGAGTCGAGTACCGCTCCGATGTACTCGACGCGTTGAGAGGGAGTCAACTTCGATTTGGTGAAGTTGATCCTGAGGCCGAGACTCTCCATGAGGTGGACCGTGTATTGTGTGTCCCGAACGGCTGACGATTTGGTGGGGGAGACGATCAACCAGTCGTCGATGTACGGGAAGACCCTGATGCTCCGTTGGCGGAGGAATGCAGCCACCGGAGCCATGCATTTGGTGAAGACCCGCGGTGCCGTGGCCAGACCGAACGGTAGGCACCGGTACTGGTACACGGAATTGTCGATGCGGAAGCGGAGAAACCGTCTGTGTTCCTCGAGGATGGAGACGTGGAAGTAAGCATCCTTGAGGTCTATGACTGTGAACCAGTCCCCTTTGTTGATGAGGGGGAGGATGGTCTGCAGGGTCACCATCCGGAACTTCCTGGTGTGGATGTATTTGTTCAGGCGGCGCAGGTCCAGGATAGGGCGAAGGCCTCCGTCCTTCTTCTGGACCACGAAGTACCTCGAGTAGAAGCCGTTGTCCCAGTCGGACGGTGTTACCCGCTCGATGGCTCCCTTGGAGAGAAGGGTTGATATTTCTTCCTCCAAATGGGGGGACGAGGTGGTGAGACGATGTCTTCCTACCCGAGGCACCCGCACGAACTCGATGGCGTAGCCAGAGGACAAGATCTTTAAGACCCACTGGTCGTCCGTGATGCCCGACCATACCTGGAGGAAGTTCCGGAGGGGGAGGTACGGGATGTGGAGCGAGAGAGACTCGGCCGTCGCAGCTTCAAACGCGGGGCTTGGACCTCGCGCCAGAACGCTTGTCCTGTCCGTAGGGTCGGTAGCGGGGTTTGTGCTGACGCCGCTGTTTGTAGGAGCTGGATCTAGGCTGCTCCGTCGGACTTGCTGCTGCGGGTTGCCCTGGAATCGCCGTGTGAAGGGCTGGAACCTCGGCCTGGCGGGCGGAGCCGGCGTGGTGAGCCCCAGGAACTTGGCCGTGGAATTGGTCTGGCGCATCTCATTCAGGACCTTATCGGTATCCTGACCGAAGAGGCCCTGCCCGTCGAAGGGAAACTCCTCGATGAGCTTTTTCATAGCGTCATCGAGGGAGGTGTCCCTGAGCCAAGCATGGCGACGGAGGTAGATTGCGGAGGCCATGTCCTTTGCCGCATAGTCGTTGATATGCCGGGCAGTGCGCATCAGCTGCTCGGCGACGAAGTCCCCCTCGGTGGCCAGCGCGTCGATCCGCTTTTGGGCGTCGGCGGGCAGTTTCGCCGTCTCAACCTTCACCTGCTCCCAGAGGTGAGATTGATACAGGCCCATGGCGGCCGAGTAGTTGGCGGCACGGAAGAATAGGGAGCCGGTGGCGTAGAACTTACGTCCCACCGCGTCCAGTTTCTTTCCCTCCGGCGTCGATGGGACCGGGAACCCGCTGGTGGCCGTCCTATGCTGGAAGGCCTTGACCACCAGGGAATTCGGCAGGGGGTGAGCCTGCAGGAACTCGACGTTCTCGTCCAGGACTCGGTACATGCTGTCGAGCCTGGACGAAACGGAGTGCACCGCCAATGGTTTTCTCCATGTCGCCCTCGCCGAAGTCATCATGGAGGGGAGCATGGTTATGTGGACCGGCCGTACAGCACGTCTGTCGAGCTTCGCGGTCATCTGATCCTCACCCTCCAGCGGCGGTTGATCGACTTTAAGGTTGAGTGCTGTGCCCAGCCTTGTGAGCATGGCGGTCAGCGAGCGTTGGTCCTCACCACGCGGTGGGTCCACCGAGCCGATAGCCTGCTCCGGCGTGCGCTCGGCGTCGACGTCTCCCTCGTTCTCCTCCGACGACGAGCTGGACTCATCGGAGGACGAGGGAGGAACTCTTTCATCCACGTCGGGACCGCGCCAGTACGGCCTGGGCGGGCCGGCGGGATGGGAGTCCACCGCATCAACGTCCGGACCACACCATGACGGGTTGGGTGGGCCGGCGGAGCGGACACTCGACCCACGGGAGGTCGGTGGGGCCACGGCAGGGCCGGGATGCCCGGGGCTTGCGGTGGTCGAAACCGGAGCCGCAGAGGCCGCAGGCATGGAGGTCTGGAACTTGGTCGCAAACGACGCCATGACCTGGAACATTTCCCGAACGAGAGCCATCTGGGATGCGTCCGAGTCCGCTGACGGTAGAGCCCCGGTGGCCGGCGGGATGGTGGCCCACGAGACGGTGGGCGTCGAAACGGTGGCCGGCGTCGGCGTCGGCGAAACGGTCGTCGGAACGGTGACGACCGCGTCGTCTGTCGGCGTCCTGGGCCTTGGAGAGACGGAGGCCTGCCTCGGCGAGCGGTTTCTTCCCCGAGGAGGAGAGGGGAGCACCTGAAGTGGGCGAGCTGGAGCCCCAGCCCTGCGTCCTTTATCAGGTGACCCGGAAGACGACCGTCCTCCCCAGGTGGAGGATCCCGGAGAAGGACATCGGGCAGTCGAGAACGGCGGCGAAGGCCCGGGAGAGGCGGGTGTGCGCGGGGTGGGAGGAAGCGACCGTCTCTTCTCCGACCCACGCTTGCGCTTCTTCTCACCGTTCCTGTCCTTCTTTTTCTTCTTCCTAATCGGAAGCACGGAGGAAGAAGCCGGCGGCGGCTGGGAGGCAGCGGCGGATGTGGAAGCGGACGCGACGGGAGCCAGAGCGAGCTCCATCAGATGAGCCTTGAGGCGATTGCTTCGGTTCTGCACCGCGAGGCGCGTAAACTTTTTGCAATGCGGGCAGGACTGGCTCTGATGCGACTCTCCCAAACAAAAGAGGCACAGGCTGTGGCCGTCGGAAGCCGGGAACTTCTTAAGGCAAGCCGTGCACTGTTTAAACGCTGCAGCCATCAACCGCGGAAAAATTCTTCCAGTGGAAGTTTCTGGAAGCAAGTACCCCGAAGGGCGGACCAGCCGCCACCCCCTTGAGGGGGGAGACGGTGATCGATGCGAAAAAATTGGCTACTGAATCCACTCGAAAGAAGAAACAGCGCCGGGGTGGCAATCCTGCCCGTGGGACAAGATTGCCGGCAAAAATTGTTGAAAATTAGCTAAAGCTTTCCCTCAGAAGGGCGATAAAAATTGAGAAGCTCTCGACGATCGTCCTGCTGCTACGGCGGAAAGAAGAGAACTGAGGTAAAATGGCGCGCGGGCGCCTCAGGGTGGGCGGTACGGTGGGCGGTCTTACCGCCAAAACTTTAGACCAATAGCTTTTCAAGCCTCCGATCTCCGTTCTGCGCAGGCGCATAACCCATGAGTGGGGATTCACAAACTATACGAAGGAGAACTTGATTTCACAATATAATTCCATCTATCAAAGTTGAAGTACAGAGGGACACCCCAAGCAGTGTATGGCTTGGAGACCATCCTATACAAGCCACATGCATCTCATTAAAGGTTTAAATATTATGTAGATAAACTAATGTCACATTAGGTTTATGGTCATGAACACATTGTGTGGGGACTAGAGTACAGAATAGTTACTTACAGTTCTATAGTCTCCTTTGATTTCTCCGTATCCTTTTCCTGAAATTCAGTAGTTCTCAATTTGTTTCTCAGTTCTAGAACTTCTGCCTTCAATTGTATTTCTTGGTCGTTTAACTTTTTGACTTTAGATTCTGAAGCATTATGTTTCTCCTTCATGTCTTGTACTTCTTTTTCCATAACTAAAATGGCTGACTGCTTATCTTTCAGCATTTGTTCTAAGCAGGTTGTCTCGGCCTCCTTTGCCTTAAATTCAGCTAGGAGCTCATTCTTTTCCTTAATTTGCTCAAGGTACCCAAGTACTCTAGTCTCATCTTCCCTATTTTTTCCAGCATGTAGATCCCGTAACTGCTTAAGGAGGCACTCTTTTTCCTGCAAGAACGCATTAATCTGATTAACTGTCTCACTTAGCTTTAACTTCAGCTGAGAGTTTTCATCTTCTGCATCCAAGGCCTTCCTCTGTAGTTGTTCAACTTGTTGACGGAGGTCTTCTATCTGAATGCTTTTTTGAGAAGATGCATAAATGATCTGCTTGCTCACTTCCCAGATATTTTCAATGCTACAGTGAAATGAGCTGTTTTGATCAACGTTAACATGAGCTTCCTTGTGTGCCTCTTTTGGAAGCTCTTTAATTTCCTTTGGACCTGCGAAATCAAGATCTCTACCAAAATTGCTTAGTTCACCTATTTTTACCTCAACTGCCTTTATCTTTGATTTTTGTTCTGCAATAGTTTGACTAGAAGCCTCTAGTTGTTGAAGAAGCATCTGAATTTTCTCCTTCTGACCTTTATTTGTTTCTTTCAGTGCAACCAATTCAGACATTATCTTTTCAAAACTAGCCTGCTGCTCCTGAAGTTCTCTGCCTAAGCCAAAAGCTCTTTCTTCTGAAGAAGAAAGCTCCTGAGATAAACTAGTTATTTTTCTAGAAAATCTCTCATTCTCATTTCTCTCTTTTTCTAACTCCTCTCTAAGTGTGGCCAACTGGGTTTCTAGACTTTTATTTTTTTCTTCCAACACTACCAGTTTTGCCTTTTCCTTCAAAGTACTGGGTTGCATTTCTTCAGATTTCTTTGTGTCTATGGCATCTTTAGAATTGTTGTTAATAGATCCTATAAAAATTAAAAAGATCATCACTTTTATTCAGAGATAAGCCAGAACACACGTTCCAAACAATAGACTGTCAGAAGATTCTTGGACCATTTTTTAAAAAAAGATAGTCAAATAGAAAAGCTTCATTCAGAAATGGGCAGAACAGATCATACATTTAGGGATCATTTCTAACTTGTTCCTTCAATCTCACATGCAAGTCTAGCCAGGAACCCACATTGCCTTACGACAGGTGGTCAATTTGTAACATACAAATGTTGCCAAGCTGTACCTCCGAACAGCTTACCCAGCATAGTCAAAGATGAAAACCCAAAGAACCTGTCAACAGACATCATCTGGATGACCATAAGTTGCCCATCTCTTCTTTTAAAATGTTTAATAAGTATGAATGGATAAGAACCTTGGAAATTAGCTCAAGGTGAACACCTTTTCATCAGATTCAAACTGTTACCTGACACCACTTATGCCTAAGTAGCCTCTCAGGTTAGTAAACAGCCATCCTTTAGAAATATGAGTTCTTTTAATAAATATTTCTCTCTACATTATGATTTATTTATGCAGATCGTTTTTCAAAGACCAGCTCAGCTGGTTTGTTATGATTTCAATCTAAAGTCTGAGTCTCAAAGGCCAGAATCCTGCTCGTAAAGAATAATCACCTGGATAGCAATCTCACATGTTTCATGCAACCAGTCGCACACTGGTTAAAAGGTCTGGTAATATGATGAAAAGCCTAACAAAGTCACCTTTATGCACATAATTTCCCCCTAACAGGATTCTGACCATAGAATATCAGACATAGAAATCTGAAAATGAACTAGGAAGCAAACATTATAATTCCAAAACTCTAGCCATCCAATCTTGATTAATTCAAGCATGAATGGTTTCAAATCTTGATTATTTCAAGCATGAAGTAATCTTCTAAGTCAAGAGGAAAAATATATCCAGAATTGTTTGCCTAGATCCAGATTAGTGCAAGAGAACATGAGCTTCAGAGATTAGCATTACAGATTATGTTGGTATGTGCCACCAAGTTGGATTTGGCCTATGGTTACCCTAAAAGTGTTTCCAAGGTATTCCAGAGGTACAAAAATGACTTTCCCATTGTTACAACCCTACATTGAGTTTCCATGGCCACAGTGGGATTTTAATCCAGTCTGTCTCTGTCCACTATATTACACTGACTTTTAGTGACATAGATAGCAACATACATAAGTAGAAGGGTCACTGCTTAAGAAAACAAAAATTGCAACTGAGGAAGAAAAAGAGAACCCCAAACTAATCTCCTAAACACTCATTGCTCTAAGGAAAAGACATTTTCTTTATTTTAGGATAAATTTTGCTTAGAATGGCAAGGTGGAAATATGAAGCAGTTACAGAACTATACACAGTGAGTTATACAAATGACTTGCGAAACATCAGTTGCATAAAAATGTCTGCAAGAGGCTTTAACTGTAGTCTCATAGCCAAACCTATACTTACTCAGAAGTAAACACCACTGTTCAATGGGTCCTACTTCCTAAAAAGCATGTTTAGAATCATAGCTTCAGCATATCTAAACATGTACATCTATTTGTTCAAACACAGACTATTCAATGCAGATTACTATGAGACACGTGAATATTATTAGCATATGAACAGAAATTGTAGAAATCACAGAAATATATTATCTAAGCAGAACAAGATGGTTGTATGGTTGGACTGTTTTGATTAACCAAATAAATTCCATCTTCTTATTCAGAGAATAGGCTACCACCTCTGCCTATTTCAAGCCTGTCTTAAGACTCAGACAGCCGAATTACTTTCTTGCTGAAGAAACTGAATAGCCATTTCCCCCTGCTGAGCAGCTTTTTAGATGGATGTATAATAAAGAGACTGTTATATCTTGATAGCTTAATTTAGCTCTTTATTAAGTCAGTGGGCAAAATTATTTTCCTATATGTGTCATATAAACTTACGTCTGCATAAATAAATGAATTGTGTGATTGGGTTTGCATTCCCTGCACAACCAGATGTGTAAGATGTGAATGGAAGTGCTTTGTGGATCATAATTCTACCTCAGTACTATCGTAACTACCATGAGCACAACAACATTGTGTTGTGCCTGCATAGCTGTGAAACAGGATTTTGTCCAGTGTATGCCAATGCAGAGATTTGCATAAATGTGTAAATGCATTTGTCGTCCTTTGCAATAAAACAAAGTTTATTAAAAATGACAATAAAGCTTCCTATCCTGCATTTATGATTTCAATCACTACCCTTCCCTATATGCCCAACATTTTTCTTTCCTTTCTTTATCTCTGTGCAATAGACATAAGTACATGACATTTCCTGATAAATCCTCCTTGCTGCTATCTTATCAAACAATGGTCAGATTCCTACCGGTACTCTTATCAGGTTTCTGTAACTTGCCACTGCTAGTTGCTAAAATATTGGACCACATCTTAGTTAGGCAATCAGATGCACAATGCCAATTAGCCGCAAGAAGTTGCACAGCCCTCACGTTGGCATGACTGAGGATTCTGGCTTGTATGATTTGTCCTTATGGACTTCTAGGGTTACTTAGCAGTGTTATCATTTTAAACCTTAATTTCAATAACCACTGTCTATGGTTGGCTTAACCTCAGTGCAGACTTAACATTACATCATGAGCAATGAGGAAGGGGAGGTAGAGTACGAATTTGCATAGAAAAGAAATGCTGTGTCTACTCCTACATGTGCTCTTAGCTGTGGTTAAGCAGAAACAACATCTGTGCTGGACTTACAGAAACAGGCTTGGAAGAAGCCGTGACTAGAAAGCTCAGGAAAATCAGTTACACGTGCATACACACATGACTAGGCTCAAAACAGATTCACTAAACAGAAGCTAGTTTACCTCTATTGCATGACAACCACAGATACCACATGCAAAAAGCAAAAAAAAAACTGCTTTCTATTCGAAAAATATTTATTTTGGACTTTTGTAAGTTAAAAGCAATAAAAAGTTCATGCAAGATGTACTGTAGAATAATATTGGTCATCCTCCTTCTTAACTACAAATTTACGTTGTTGCTTTTCATTCTGAAATGCATGTGATCTTTGACTTCTGATGCCTTTCTGCATCTGCGGAACAGGAATTGATACCTTGCTTTGCGGGTGGTCCCTCCTCCTCCTCCTCACTTTTAAAATTTCGTTTCCGTCTAGTACCCACATATTTCTCCATGGGCTCACTACAATGGACACAGATCAGTTTGCTCAGATCTGTCTGTTTCTTTTCATGTTGAAGAGCAGCAATTGTGTTCTCCTATAACGAAGCAAAGGAAGACAATTCTATGGACAGCAAAGCTATTAAAATTGGATCCGGATCCGTCCCCCAATGACAATTCATCTGGCCCACAAAGCCCTCGTTGCTTCTGGAGCAGAAGTAAGATGCATCCTGTCCCCCTGAATCACGTGGCCGGCCCGTGGCCCAAAAGGTTTGGGCACCCCTGTTTTACATGGACTACTTTCAATAGCAATTACACTTCTATACCTGCCCAATATAGCACTTGGTGCACCCTCTGGGTGGTTCACAAGTTAATTAGCATTTTGCCCCTAACATGCTGGGTACTCATTTTACTGACCTCGGATGGATGGAAGGTTTCTGACAGAGTAAAGATAAAGTTAAATAGAAATCAACTTTTTAAAACTATTACACAGTTTTCTTCACACCATGACATTGTTTTTATTACTCAGAGATTACTTGCTTTAGAAATCCCATAATTCAACAAAATTATTTTTGTCACAAGAGCTGCCAACAACTCTCCTGGTCAGGAAAATCAGAGTGTGGGGATGTTTTACGTGCTCTCCGTGCTAGAGATTCAGGAACTGTTTCCCCTCAAATGCCACTAACATTTTAGTTATTTTATCACTAGTTTGAGTGCAAATAAAATGCTACAGTATGAACCTCTCCAGGTTCTTCTCGTACAAGATGTTTTATTTGATGTGAGCCGCCTTGGGTCTCCGAGGCGAGAAAGGCGGTCTATAAATCGAATAAATAAATAAATAATTTCTTCTCTCCCATAATGTATGCACAAATAAAAAAGATATACTGCAGTGTTTTCCAATTTCCTGTGACAGGACATTAGTTTGGCATTTTACATTAAAACACAACTGCTATTTTTGAGGGTAGAAGTGATAAACGAAACACTTACAGAGTCCTTTATGACAGCTTCCAAGCGACTGATCAGAACATGCAGCCTGCTAATTTCACTGTCTTTTTCCTCCACAGCTTGACTTAATTCCTGTATACGTTTATTCTGTAGAGCCATTTTCTTCAACAGCAACAATGACAGAAAGTTAAGATTAGACATGACAATGTATAACAGGGATTCTCAACCTGCGGCCCGCGGCACCATTTCATGTGGCCCCCCACCGCCTCCACCACACCAGGAAGTGCCATGCGGTGGAAGAAGTGCAAAATGGCCATCCAGCCCCCGAAGCTGTCTTGAGAGAACATGACCCAGCCCCCGGCTTTAAAAGGTTGAGCACTCCTGATGTATAAGAAATGTAGTGATGTCTAAACATAAATATTTGGGGAGAAATTCAGGTTGGCTTTGGGCGATTTTTTTATTTTTATTTTTGCTTCGTAAATCATGGAAAGACCCTCTGAACTTGGCCTTAGACTCAGTCGAGTAGTGCAAGAAAGATATCAGAAATACATATACCTCAGTGGCATCTTGAAGAACTTGAACAGATTCATTCAGTTTATTCTCTTGCACTGTCAAGTCTGTAATATAAGTTTTAATATTACTAATGTGCCATAGAAATAATTGCTCAGATTTATTAACCAAGCAGATATGATCCCACCGTTCTTCTTTTGCATTTTGTTTAAAACTGCAGTGCCACAATAGCACATTTTTCTTTTTTTGAAAATCAAACCAGTAGAACAACAATGCCTGCATTTACAGGACATAAGAAGGGATTTTCAGGGAACTGTGGCTTACAAAAAATAAACAAATAAGCATATACATATAGATCCCATGCAGCAAAAGGGTTAAAGAAATTGTGACGTTAAGCTCCATATTTTGTTATTATTTTGTACATAAGCAAGCAGTTCCTCCTTCTCTGGCTTGTACCATTTCAACACACCAGGAAGCGATGCCAAATAGCACACCATCTCAAAGGTCTCTCTGGTTTGATGAGAAGGAAAATGCCACAGTAGACAACCTGTCCGCTGTCCAGTGACACAAGAAATTAACTGATGCAAGCAAATGCTAATGAGCAGCCAGCCCATTGGTTGCTTGTAAGCCAGTTCTCCTGGCTGGTTGTAATCCACCCAATATATTCACTGGCCTGAATCCTGTTGATTAATTACAACCGGGTTAGCACAGTGGTGGATTTGCCACTGGTAAAGCAGTTGCTGTTTATATCCTTCACCATGTGCAAGTCATAGGAGCTGGTGAACTATGGGATACAAGGAGCAACAATAACTAATAGCAATGTGTTGCAGCGATTGACACCACTACATTTACATTTGCACTAACAATAGGATTCTGGATACTGTGTATGTCATGCAGATATGATGAATGTGCCACTATTTGTACAGTTAGTTATCGTAATCAGTGGTGTACTGCTCCCAGTTCCCACCGGATCCCGGGAACCGTTAGCGGAAATTACCCCAGGCCACGGCCACTAGGCCAGCCACACCCACCTCCCTGCCCCTCCCCTCCCTTGACCAGGAAAGGCAGCGGCGGCAGCGAGTGCACCTTCTTCTCAGCCCCAGCGCACGGGGGAAGGGGGGGTGCTTGCCGGGCACCGGGGCCAGCAGGGCTCTGGAGGAGCCACAGACGTTGCTGGAGTCGCCGGGGTGCCCCCCGTGCTAGTTGCTGCCGCCGCGCTCTTACTGCCGCCACACTCCTCCTCGGCCACCGCCATGTCCCCGTGGGGAAGGAGGTCCTCCTGGTGCTGCTCCTCCAGCAGCCCAACCTCAGGCCCAGCCCGCCGCAGCGCCTACCTGCTGTGCTGTGGGAAGCAGCACCGAGCCCCTGGCCGCCAACTCCTTTGCCGCCATCCTCCGACCTCAATCCAGTGCCTCCCAAGCGCAGCACTGGGCAGGTTGGAAGAAGCAACAGCTTCTTTTCTTTTTTTCCTCTTTTTCCTGGGGGTGTGGCTAACTCTGTGGCAGTGGCTAACTGTGGGCGTGGCCAGGCCCAGGATGGTGGTAGTAAAAATTTTTGCAGCGCATCACTGATCGTAATCCATGGGAAACCTATTTTTTAGACTGGGTATGAAGAAGTCTAAAACAAGACAGACCTACAAGAAGCTGAGTTGTATCCTCACTTCTTATATTGAGGGAATGTAAGATTCCTATCAAAAGTATGCTCTCTTCCAGAATCTTACAGGCTGTCACAGCCTGGAAATGGAAGTTCTTCTAGGTCCCGTCTCACTTCCCCAGTTGCTTCTACCATTATCTCATATTGCCCAAAGGCCCACCCCCTCCGTACTCTGGCAAATGTGGTTGATTGTAAAGCCATTTTTAAAAGAAACCAGCAAACATTGTATGGTGGCTGTAGTCCCATTTCTCTTCATACATACCTTTCTTCTTGCACAACAGCTCCTCTTGCATTTGGGATAAGTCAGCTCTAACTTCAAGCAATTGTTTCTCAAGCCGTTCAATGGTCGTTTGGGGCTCTTCCAAAGCAACGATCACCCCATATGCCTTTTGTGCCTGCTGTTTAATATCAGTGAGGTTGTGCTGCAATGACTCTACCATACAAGAGAAATCAATGCCATCTGCCAGTTCTCTAGCTTTACTTCCCTTGTTGGAAGACACAGAAAATAAAAAAAGTCAAAAAAAAGGGGGGGTAGGTAGGGTTCATATAGATTGACAGGTGAAGCCTCTTCTGTCAGAAAGCAGTAGCTTCTCAAAACACTTACTCTGTGCAGGAGAAGGAGCACGGGAACAATGAAAAGTCCCATGATCAAATCTGTTGGACTAGCTGACTCTACTCCTGTATCCATTACTGTTACAGGGACTAGATAAGAAATTTAAAATTGAAGGCCAGACTTGGATCTGATAAACTTCCAGGTATTTAATGCTCAAACCAAGGTTGGGTAGCAGTCAAAGGTGGCTGCACCTTTCCTATTTGTTTATGTTCTCCCTATCACCCCCTTCCAGATTTTGACAAGTTATACCTTCCTATTTTTTCAATGCTAAACCTTTAAGTCAAGCTCGCCCTTGCTCAAAAGCCAGTCGTATCCGATCCTAGGGTTCAGTGCTCATCTCCATTTATAGCCAAAGAGCCAGAGCTGTCTGTGTATGCGGAGATATCCGTAATCATGTGGCAGTCATGACTAGATGCAGGAACGCTGTTTACATTCCTAACAAAGTGATACCTATTTATCTACTTGCAGGGGCTGGGACAGAAATGGGAGCTCACTCTGCCGTGCAGCACTCAGGTCTTGAACTGCTGACCTGCCAACCTTCCAGTCATCAAATTCAGTGTCTTAAACACTAAGTCATTTTTTATTTTAGAAAAGGGAAAAAAAGACCCTTTTCAGGTCCCAAACTGGTCTGTGAGATGGGAGTAACATGCCTATCTGTGTGGCCGGCGCACACGACCAGGCATTTTTAAAGTGAAGAAACCGTGTGTGCTGAATAATTCTCATCCCTAGGTCAAAACTGCACTGTCTGCTATTGAAAAGTTTGTATTTCAGGCCAGAAATACAGGCCAACAGTTTGGAAAAGTTTCAGGATTCCTACTCTATTAGCACCACAGGTACCTTTCAGGTAGAATACAGTATTGCCTCAACAGGTGTAGTGATGCCTTACTCTGTACATCGTTTTAACATTAAACACCCATTAAGTGCAAGAAAGATGATTCAGAAATACATTTGACCTGAGTAAGCCTCCAGGCAGAGTTGCTCCCCTTCAGAAAGGCCTTAAAAATGTGGCTATGCCAGCAGGTGTGGGGTACAATTGGTACCACAACCCAGCCCTGCTGGCTTATTTAGCCCTGCCCGGGGTCTTATTTATTCCTGCCTGGGTGTCCTTCTTTTTAAGGGGATTGGGGAGGTTTTATGGACGTTTTTAGATAGTTTTATAGTATTTGGTTTTAATTAGTATGGGTTATAGGTTTTAACTAATGTTGTGAGCCGTCTTGGGTCGCATAGGAGAAAAAGGTGGTTATATAAATCCAACAAATAAATAAATAAACAAATTTTGGTCATCCATATGTTGTTGGACTGCAACTTTCCATCATCCTTCATTAATGGATATGCTGGCTAAGACTAATAGGCACTGAAGTCTAGAAGTTAAAGAGAAATTAAGCTTACCTTTGCTTTGTCCTCTTTATCCAACTGTGCATTTAGTTCTTTTGCTCTTTCTTCACCATGCATCTGTGGCATACAATCCTTCAGCAGGTCCTTGTATATCTGCATGCGCTCTTCACAATTCTCTTCCATTATTTCTTGATTATGGTTGAAAAACACCCTAAGTATAGCAGTGATGAGGGGAAAACTGTAAGCCTGAAATTTCTCCAGAAAGGGGGGAGGGGGGGTTCGCCTCTACACTAGTTCTACTTGGTTTCCTAAAGTCCCAGATAATATTTAAACATAACATGATAACATAAGGAATTTGCATTTTCTATGATATTTTTAATAACTAGGGGGAGATTCATATGCCTTCAGGAATGGGAGGTTGGAGAGCAAACAAAAAAAGAAAAGAAAAACAGCTTGTGACACTATTACGGACCAACAAAACTGCACTTCGGATAAAAACAAGATACAGTATTTCAATGCAGAGATTATCTTTTGAGTATGTGCGATTTAACTGGCTTTCCACTTTACTTTCTAGCACAGAAGGAGCAGGAGCGCAGAAATAGTTTGTTTGCAAGGGTGTTTAGTCTTAATAACTTTTATTTTTCACTACTAAAGAGCTAAATATACCATTGGAAAGTCTTAAAGATTACAGATTACACATCCTAATCCATTGGCTATCAAAGGACTGGGGGGGGGTTTGATACTGGAGACTTCTAGTACATATAATGGCACCCCCTCAACTCAACATTTCTTTGCCTTCTTAGATAAAGGGACAGAATCAAGAGGAGGGGAAAGAGATGCTAAAGCCCAAATGAATAGTCTTTTCTGTGCCACTGTTAATGGCAGGAAACAGGGATCTCTGATTTATCAGGCTACTTTCCTTTAAAACAAGATGCATGCTTCCCATGCCCCTTATTTCCAAGCAGGTCAGTAGTCCTAGTTCATGACTAGTCAGCTGGCCTGTGAATAAACCTGAGTGAGACTCTTCAAAAAGTGACTAAGACCCACAAATCGCCCACATTCGCCCTTGTCTGTTTAGTATAATTTTATTATTTGTAAATACAGGCTACCACTTTTATAGTAAGGCGTATTCAACATTGTTTCATAAACAGAGGTACAAAGAGCTTACTTGCAGTCATTCTCTTTTTCAGTACAATATCGAGCAAACTCCTGTGTAACTTCGTCACGAATTTTTAGTTCCAACCGTAGCTTATCTTTCCTTTCATCAATCAGCCTGTTTTTCAGATCCTCTATGATAGTGAGTAACCTCTTAAAAACACAGAAAAATAAATATTGGAAACCTTGGGGGAGGGGGGGGGGATAAAATAAAAAATCCACAGGCCAAAGGAAGAGAATCAGTACATGGAAAACAATTACTGTACACATTTGTTGCCATAGCATGTTCAGTGTGTTCATGAAATATTTTGTACACATGCTGTTCAAAAGAAACAACTTCCCAGGGTCCTATGAAGACCAGATAAGACTATGTGCAGGCCATGTCAAGACAGCAGTGTTAATATATTCAGCCTAGTTTATCCAGGTGCTTACTTTACTGTATCTCCCTTTGGTTTGTTGCACTCTGACTCCGTCTTTCTCTTAAGAATCTCAGGATAGTATCTATGGCCGTGATGGTGAACCTTGGCACTCCAGATGTTCTTGGACTTCTATTCCCAGAAGCCCCCGTGAATCCACACAAATGGGTTTACTGTAATTCATCCGGCCCTCGATGCCCTCATCGCTCCTGGAAGCGGAAGTAAAACATGCCCATATGGGCGCGTTTTACTTCCGCTTCCAGGAGCGACGAGGGCAAGGTGGGCCAGATGAATCGCAGTAAATCCATTCATGTAGATTCACAGGGGCTTCTGGGAATTGAAGTCCAAGAACATCTGGAGTGCCAAGGTTCACCATCACGGATCTATGGTATTCCAAAAATTGGAAAAATAAATCTTAGCAAGTCTGATATAATGGAAGTATATCAAAAGGGAAAACCATGGGTGTCCAAGTGGGACTAAAAAGAATCCTGCCAAATTTCCTGGAGAGCAGATTCTGCCAGTCAGAGTTGACAATACTTGGTCAGACAGGTCAAAAATCTGATTCAGTTGACATAACATGGACAATTAGCTAAATACTTGCTGAGATAAAAAGATCTTAATAACTTATTTTAGAAGAGGAAGCCAAACCGTCAATGGGGAAAATGCCATAGTTTAAACTAACATTTATTTTTCAAATTTTTGGAATACACTGTACAGTATATATGCAATTTTTCACATCAAAGAAGAACATAAATGTATTAAAAACAAATAAATTTAATATTCAAGCTTTTTGTCTTTTTGCTATTACACATCCCCCCTGCATCCGAGGTTTCAGTATCCATGGTTTTAGCCTGAAATGCATAAAATATGTATTTCTATGATGCATTAGCAGAGCTGGCCACTAGAGGCCACTGTCTGAAATGTTAAATATAGTTTGTTATCCATGGTTTCAGGTATCCCATGGTAAGTCTTACAACATATCCTCCATGTATACTCGGGAGGGGTGAGGTCATGTATGCATCAGAATGCCTACTTCCACAGTGGCACAAGATATACCTGATACTGATCTTTCCCAATGACGATGTCACTGTCTTCTTCTACTTGGCTTGATGTCTCCTCAATAACGTTACTTTCAGCCTCCTTCATGTATGAGGCTTTCATCACTTCGTTGATCTCATCTACTTCACTGCTGTCATCTACCAGCTCTTCTTCATCTTCCATTACATCTTCCAGGGTCCTCTCCCAAAGAATAGTTGCTCTTTTAATAGGCAAACAGATATCTTCTATCTTCTTTTCAGATTCTGCTGTGACCGACATCTGTTCAAATGTTTCTTCTTCTGGCGATCTGGAGGAATCCAAGATCATGACCTGTTGAATGAAAGTGTCAGGAACATATTAAATTCCACTGTTGTCATAACTGTTTTAAGTGCTCCTACCCAAAAGTCTCTGAGGTTATGGTATAATCCCCAAAAGGAAGAGGTATTAGGAATACCAAATTTGTGAAATTATTATTTTGCTTTTCCAATTAAAGCACCACTAAGGATTATGTGTGAGGAAAATTTAATATGAGAAAATATTGGAATGTGAAAAAATCCAGGATATAGGCAAGGAATTGCTCCTTAAAAATTTGAATGGGAAAGGAATAAAGAAGCTACACAACTCTATTTTAGCAGTTCTGAAACCTTTCTAACAAAAATTCACTTGATATGATTCTTAGCATTCAAAGTCACCATGAACAATGCTATTAGCATTGTTCTTTTTGGGGAATCCTAAATAGTGTGCAAAATTTCCTGGCATCTTTATTAGCAGCAAACTCAACTAGCACAATTTTTTTGGAAGAGTACTACTGTGTCATTATAAACACTATCCTTGTACACACAGGTGTAGGCTACTAGAAAAGCATGCGTGCAACTAAAATAGGAAAAACAACATGGAAAGGCAACAAACTGACTTAACATGAATACCATCTACAACTTCTGCAGAAAACTGCAATAATGTCCCCCAAAATACCGCAACTGGTTAATGCTCATAACTCTTTGGTTGCTAATATTTATGCAAGGAGTTCAAACTCCATGTAGAAGAGGTGCAAGTAAGGTATAGTTTTCTATGTCTGATGCATGCAGAAGATAAATACAAAGTTAATTTGTGTAACTGACAGGCAAGGATGCTTTCATGTGTCAGTTCTTGGAGACTAACAGGCTAACTTCTCTTCTTTGCTTCAGTCCGCTATTACTATTATTAGTAACAGCTCCCCCCTCCATTTCCTGAATATGAGCAAATGCACAACAGTTTTCCCAAGAGATGCATACTGTACACATTTCAAGGATCAAAGTCAAGTGAAGTAAACCCAAAGCACTTCATTCATGAGTTCAGTCAAAACAGCTAACTCATCATCAGCTGTATCATTAATATTCTAAACTAGGCCTAGAGTCCAGATCACTCAACAGACACTGCATGAGTGATCCAACGCTTAACTAACTCCCTTCAAGAAGGTATCCATGTAACACAAACCTTCACTTGCGTATTGGCGCTGCATGTACAAGCATGGTACCATCAGCTAGAGGGGCTCATCTCTCTAGCACACGAAGGAGGGCCTTCTCCGTGTCCGAACCGCCCCTATAGAACCTCCTGCCGATAGAGCTAAGGTTACAGACAGAATTGATGCCCTTCAGGAAAGGTCTGAAAACCTGGCTGGCAGGGCAGGTGTGGGACCCGATGGGAATGTGGCCCCCACCCACTGGTTTATAGCCTAATCCAGTTTAGTGATCCCTTCCCCTCCCTTCTTTATTGATAGGGATGGGTAAATTTAACTAAGTGGTTTTATCTGTTTTATCTTTTGTATGTTTTTATGCTAGTTTTATTTAAATTGTATATTTTGTTTTTAGATTATGGTGTTGAACCGCCCTGAGTCGGGTTGTACCTGAGTGGGTGGTATAGAAATTCAAAAAATAAATTAAATTAAATTAAATTAAATGAGGTTGTGCCAGTGGAGCACTATGCTCCACCGTTATTCAGCAGAACTACAACTTCAAACACATGTACACCAATCACTGCTACTGGAACTTTATAGGATCCATTTCCCAAAACACACACATAGGTTCACACTGCACACCCACGCACACCTCAAAACTCCCCAACTAAACTACTTGATTAGTTGGTACGAGATAAGCTGACTGCCCAACCTTTGTCACTTTGCAAGTCTATGACTGTCCATGAGCCAGTCATTTCCCTGCAGATATTTGTCTATTTACAATTGAAGCACACTCACTTTTTGAGCAATTGCAGAAAACTTGAGCACGTTGAGTGTTTCATCATATGCAGCTTCACTCTGGCTGACATTAACTATCATGCACACTTTCCCTTTTCCACTGAAGAAGCCTTGAAAATAGTGTGTTAGCTTACTTTCACGAAAGGGTATGTGCTGCTGCAGCCTAAGAAGAAGAACAGGCATTTTGTTGATTACTGTGCTTTTTCAAATCAGAGACACTGCCATTAATGAGCACCTGCTTCTGGTGCTGAAATGGAAGCAAGCCTCCGTCGAATAATCCAATCCATGCTTCACCATCCTTGCTTTGTGTTCCTCCCCCTTTATGATTTGAGGTTGGAAAGTTATTTTACCATGTAACTCTCAAAATCCCCCAGCCAACATGGCCGACGGCCAGTAATCATTCTAGCTGGGGGTCTCCAGGAGTTGCTTTTTATTGTTACACTCAAGTCACCTTAAATTTATGGCAGTCCTGTGAATGGGTAACCTCAAAAGTGCTGTTCAGCGTTTGTAAAATGCAGCCTATGGCTTCCTTTTTAGGCAGTGTTTCCCAACCTTGGGTCCCCAGATGTTCTTAGACTAAAATTCCCAGAAGCCTTCACAATGGCTGTACTGCCAATAGTTCTGGAAGATATACGAAGAACATCTGGGGACCCAAGGTTGGGAACCACTCTTTTCGGGAGTCAACTAAGCTCATATTTGGTCCTTCTCCTCCTTTGGTGCCAACATTTGCCAGCATTATTGTCTTTTCAAGCCAGTCTTGCTTTCTCATATTGTCATAAAGTATGATAGTCTCCATTTTATCATTTTTGCTTCCAGAGAAAAGGCAATGTAACCCGATCAATGTTTTTGAACCCTGTCTATAATTTCTACTCCATAGGCCTTTTTGAAGTGGAAGGGAAAGGTTTCTAAACATTTCACCAAAGGCAAAATAAGAAAAGAATGAATATATCATTAAAATATTTCTCCAATTTATCATTCATAAAAACAATACTTTGCACCAGAAATATATATTGATTTAATTCCAACCCTTTACCTTATAATGTTCTTTTGGCTGAGTCAACCTTGAGCCCTGGGTCAGAACTGAACTCACAACCTTTTGTTTGCAGTTACAGCAGTTTAACCACTGTGCCACCAGAGCTCTTATAAGGGACCAGTTAGAAGGGATTGATGTCAGATTTCCTAGAATTGAAGCTAAAGATCCCACCAGAACCTACTTTGATTGCTGGCTGGTCTTCAATGCGTTGATGCATTTGCCGAGAATAAGTAAGGAAGTGTTAATGTTCCCACTCTCTTTTAAGCGGTCTCCTTCATTGTGGGTTCTGGTACAACGCTCTGAGCCAGCAAGGTCACAAAGGAATAACCTGGAGATAGACAACAAAAAGGTGGCTTGGAAGTACAGGCTCCTTGTGTGATGTATGGCATATTTCAATAGAAAGACCACTTACTCATTGACTTGCTTCACTCGAGAAACTTCAGAATCAATTTTTAGCATTTTCACTGAAAATATGCTATGACTAAAAGATAAAACAAAAACCACTGTTAGTTTCAAATATTAGTTTAAAAAAGACCACTCAGTCTTCAATTATGTTAAACTACTAGCGAGCGGCAAAGGGGCCTGCCGCCGCCGCCGGACAGCCACCCCCAGCCGGGGGTGAGGAAGGAGGAAGAGAGCCGGGCGAGCGGCAAAGGGGCCTGCCGCCGCCGCCGCTGGGCAGCCACCCCAGCCGGGGGTGAGGAAGGAGGAGGAGAGCCGGGTGAGCGGCAAAGGGGCCTGCCGCCGCCGCCGCCGGGCAGCCACCCCAGCCGGGGGTGAGGAAGGAGGAGGAGAGCCGGGCGAGCGGCAAAGGGGCCTGCCGCCGCCGCCGCCGGGCAGCCACCCCAGCCGGGGGTGAGGAAGGAGGAGGAGAGCCGGGCGAGCGGCAAAGGGGCCTGCCGCCACCGCCGCCGGACAGCCACCCCCAGCCAGGGGGGAGGAAGGAGGAAGAGAGCCGGGCGAGCGGCAAAGGGGCCTGCCGCCACCGCCGCCGGACAGCCACCCCCAGCCGGGGGTGAGGAAGGAGGAGAAGAGCCGGGTGAGCGGCAAAGGGGCCTGCCGCCGCCGCCGGACCGCCACCCCCAGGGGGAGTGGGGGGGGGGTGAGGAGGAGGAGGAGAGCCAGAGTCCCAGGCAAAGGATAAGTAACAGATATGCAAATGTAGAAGACCTAATATAGCAACTGACATAGAGACTTTATACTGACTAAACATAGAAACTGACATAGAGACTGTGTTTTAAAGTGTGATAATATGCATGATAATATGTTGTCTTAAATGTGTTACATTTTTAAAAACTGTGATAAAATGTATGAGGAGAGAAAAATGGCGCAGACACCGGCAACCACACCACAAATCTTGCCAAGAGAACCCTATTGACCAAAACAAAAGGCAAAACAAAAGGGCAGGCTAGGTGATACAGGATGCTTAACACCACAGAGGGGAGAAAGGGGAGGTACAGTAAAGGGGGAGGGGAAATGCAATGTTGCAAGGAACAATACTGCATAGGGACATGGAATGTGAGATCAATGAACCAAGGAAAACTGGAAGTGGTAAAAAGTGAGATGGAAAGAATAAGCATTGACATCTTGGGCTAAAATGGACAGGGATGGGTGAATTCAGCTCTGGAAACCATCATATCTACTATTGTGGACACGAAAACCTCAGAAGAAATGGAGTAGCCATAATTGTCAACAAAAGAGTGAGAAAAGCAGTAATGGGATACAATCTCAAAAATGACAGAATGATGTCAGTCAGAATTCAAGGCAAACCTTTCAATGTCACTGTGATCCAAATATACGCACCAACCACTGGGGCAGATGAAGCCACAATGGACCAGTTCTATGAGGACTTACAACACCTCATAGAACAGACACCAAGAAATGATGTCCAAATTATATTAGGAGACTGGAATGCCAAAGTAGGAAATCAAAAAGTGGAGGGAATAACAGGCAAATTTGGTCTTGGAGTACAGAATGAAGCAGGGCAAAGATTGATAGAGTTCTGCCAAGAGAACGCACTGGTCATAGCAAACACTCTCTTCCAGCAACACAAGAGGCGACTTTACACATGGACATCACCAGATGGCCAACACCGAAACCAGATTGACTACATACTCTGCAGCCAAAGATGGAGAACCTCCATACAGTCAGCAAAAACAAGACCTGGAGCAGACTGCGGCTCAGATCACAACCTACTGATCGCGAAATTCAGGCTTAGACTAAAGAAAATAGGGAAAACACGGAGACCAGAAAGATATCACCTAGACAGCATCCCTAAAGAATACGCGGTGGAGGTGATGAACAGATTCAATGGCTTAGACTCAATAGATAGAGTGCCAGAAGAATTATGGACAGAGATGAGGGACATCATGCAGGAAGCAGCAAAGAAAACCATACCAAAAGAAAAGAAGAGTAAGAAAGCAAAGTGGTTGTCTGATGAGGCTCTTAAAATAGCAGAGGAAAGAAGGAACGCAAAAGTCAAAGGAGAAAGGAAAAACTACAATCATTTGAACACAGAATTTCAAAGAAAAGCAAGGAGAGATAAGGAAAACTACCTAAAAGAACAGTGCAGAGAAATGGAGGAAAACAACAAAAGAGGCAGAACCAGAGATCTTTTCAAAAAAATCGGGGAAATTAAGGGAACATTTAAAGCAAAAATGACCATGATAAGGGACAAAGACGGAAAGGAGCTAGCTGATGCAGAAGAGATTAAGAAAAGATGGAAAGAGTACACAGAGGAACTCTACAAAAAGGACCTCAACACTCCTGACAATCACAATGATGAAGAAGTAGAACTTGAGCCAGACATCCTGGAGAGCGAAGTCATAAAGGCCCTAAAGAGTACTGCAAACAACAAAGCTAGTGGAGATGATGGTATCCCAGTTGAATTCTTTAAAGCGCTAAAAGATGACAGCGTCAAATTACTGCATTCAATATGCCAGCAGATTTGGAAAACAAAACAATGGCCACAGGATTGGAAAAGATCAGTATACGTCCCAATCCCAAAAAAGGGCAATGCCAAAGAATGTTCAAATTATCGAACAATCGCGCTCATCCCACACGCCAGTAAGGTGATGCTCAAGATAATACAGGATAGACTTCAGCAGCATGTGGAAAGAGAATTACCAGAGGTGCAGGCAGGTTTCAGAAGAGGAAGGGGGACTAGAGACCACATTGCCAACATACGCTGGATCATGGAGAAAACAAAGGAATACCAGAAACAAGTTTACTTCTGTTTTATTGACTACACTAAGGCATTTGACTGTGTGGACCACAACAAGATGTGGCAAGTAATTAAAGAGATGGGAATACCAGAGCACCTCATATGCCTCCTGAGAAATCTGTACATGAACCAAGAAGCAACAGTTAGGACAGAACATGGAATGACAGAGTGGTTTGGAATAGGAAAAGGAGTAAGACAAGGCTGCATTTTGTCACCATGCCTATTCAACCTATACACAGAGCACATAATGCGCAGTGCAGGGATGGAGGAATCACAATATGGGATTAAAATCGCTGGGAGAAACATCAATAATCTGAGATATGCAGACGATACCACCCTAATGGCAGAAAGTGAGGAAGACCTAAAGAATCTCTTGATTGGGCTGAAGGAGGAGAGTGCAAAAGCTGGCTTGAGACTAAATATCAAGAAAACCAAGATAATGGCAACAGGCCCAATCAGTTCATGGAAGATAGATGGGGAAGAAGTAGAAGCAGTGACAGATTTTACTTTTCTAGGATCAAAGATCACTGCAGATGGGGATTGTAGCCATGAAATAAAAAGGCGACTGATTCTTGGGAGACAAGCAATGAGAAACCTGGGGAACATAGTGAAAAGCAGAGACATCACACTGAAAACAAAAATTAGAATAGTCAAAGCAATGGTTTTCCCAGTAGTAATGTACGGATGTGAGAGCTGGACAATTAGGAAGGCTGAACGCAGAAGAATAGATGCCTTTGAAATGTGGTGTTGGAGGAGGGTTTTGAGAGTACCCTGGACAGCGAGGAGAACAAATAGGTCAATCTTAGAAGAAATTAACCCTGACTGCTCATTGGAAGGTCAAATAGTAAAGATGAAGCTAAAATACTTTGGACATCAAATGAGAAGGGAGGATTCACTTGAGAAGGCATTGATGTTGGGAAAGGTGGAGGGCAAAAGAAGAAGGGGGAGGCCAAGGATGAGATGGCTAGATGGCATTGTAGACACAATGGGCACAGAGCTGGGAGGGCTGAGGGGGATGGTGGAGGACAGAGGCGCCTGGAGAGCAATGGTCCATAGGGTCGCAAAGGGTCGGAACCGACTGTGCGACTGAACAACAAACTGACACTTCCTGTCTTTGAATGCTTCTTCCAGTTTCCAGTATGTCCTGTTTTGATTCTATCAAATAATCAGTATATTTCATGTTAGAAAATACTCTGGCTATGCTCCTCTGCCCATGTTGTATTACTGTTCAGTGTAGCTTTCTCTAAGTTACATCTTGCTTCCTCCCTCTTCTGTGAATAAGCATATATTACAGTTGCTAAGATATGAAACTAGTTTTTTTCTGAACAAGCTGAATTTTATTGATGAATTGAAATTCCTGTTTGATACTAAACATTCTTAGGCTTAATGACATGGAAATTGCCTAATCAGAAGTCGAATGCACAAAACTGGGGACACAAAGCTGATTTACATTTCACCAGTACTAGTCTGGTGTATTGTAAGAATGCAGGTACTCCATCTCCAAGGAATCCAACTTTAGATATATTAGTCAGTTATTAATTTTAATCCCCCAAATATTAAAAATGAACAGAATGATCCAGAACTAAAGGAAAACAAGTTAAAAGGAGAAAACACCAAAGCATTTACTTTTACAAAGAGATGAGCACGAGTCAGAATTGCATACGCTTTCTTAGTTTAAAGAGATGACAAAACATTATGGTATTTTACAATAAAATACCCTGATTTTACCTTCGGCTAGAGTTGGTATTTAATTTTGTTGAGGCAAAACTCTGGTGCTTCAGGCCAAGTCTCATGAGTTTAAAAGCTTCTTTAGAATTTGAAACTTGAATCCACTGTAAGTCTTTAAGAAAAGTCAGTTACTTCATTAAATATTGCATATAAAGTACTGCATCTGCACACATTTGAGACACCAGTCAACTAAGTTGGATTTAGATTTCACACTTTACCATATTTACTCTCAGATTAACAGTTGGTTTGCACCAAACCTGTACTGTTAGACAGGGTTATGAAAATGTATCATGTCTCTTACATACCTTTTGTTATCCTTTTTCATGACAGAAGGTTTGTGTGATGAGGTAATACCCCCCATTAAAAGGGGAATACATAAGAAGGGAACATGGTGATGGAGAAAAGAAGGAACTCATTTTATGTTTTTGTATCCATTCAAACAGAGTGAGAAACAATGTACATGCCTGGGCCATGCCTACATTAAGAATGCCATAAATATGTCACCACACACATAGTTTTTCCACAGCCTCAACATTTTACAGAACAAAATCCAGTGAAGAAATTAGAATTGATGACTATATTTTTAGATGACAGAAATATTTCTGAGGAAGCACAAAAATGCTAAAACCCTGGTGTGTAACTACAACTGTGTAATTCAATTTTATGCAAACGGCCATGCTAACTGCATTGTGGCAAAAGTGGCCTTCACAAAGCACTTCCATAGGCACACATTGCACAACTGGTTGAAATGTGAAACTGTGCCACCAATGGCATGACTGAATTATGCAATCCTTTATGCAGGGCATAATCCTAGACAAAGAGGATTCTGGCCAATTTATGTTTATTTCCTTAAAAGGCTATTAAAATATGCAGATGTAACCAGTTCAAGGAGATTCATAATATGCTAAAAGTACAATGGGTCAAAAAATGAAAATTTTAAGTACAGGGGGTGGGGAGTGAATTGAAACAAATTTTATTGGGAAAGAAACGGCTTGAGGCTGAAATTATTTATCTACCACAGATTATTCATTTTTCTATTATCTTCAGGATGCAATTTTTACAGCGCAATCGTATATTTGTCTACTTAGAATTGAGATCTACTGCTTCTGTGTCTAGGCCAGACGTGGAACTGTCAAAATGAAAGCACCTTTTGGTGAGTTCATTCTGCAGTTTTTTGCTTGACCCAGTGTGGGAAAGATTAGCCATCAACATAAGGTTGCCGTTGCCCAGAATATGCCCAGGCTGAGTATGAATCAGAGTGACCTTTTAGTTCCTTTGCATTTAGAAGTATTTTGAGCAAATCACTAATTTCAAGCAAATCTGTATTTTTTCCCCATTACCTAATAATCCATAGGCTTTTTTCCACCCAAAAAAAAATACCCTAACAAACAATTCAGTTAGTTACTACGCTCCATCACTGGTAGCGTTAATGAATGGCTGGGGCTGTATTGTGATGAATTATAGATCTGATTCCTTATTAAAAGAAACTTTAAAAGGGTTACTTTTAAGGCTACTGAAAATGTGATTGTTAACTATGAAGATTATTTTTACCTTTAACATATGAACAGCCTTTTATGTCCTGTGCAAGGCGCAACACCTTTCTTTTCTTGTCAGCAGATATTGGAAGCAGGAGGTCATAAATGCACTCGTTGTAAATTTCACAAAAGGAAACCCAGATTGAGAATGTTGTGCTTCTCTCGTTGTCTGTGTAAGACTCCTCAACTTCATTTGCTGGTTCTATCAAATCTAGAAGAATGTGGGTATCACATAAACATTTGGCCAAAAGAACTCTCTCTCCCCCTTCCCCCATCCCTTTCTTTAAAGATGTGATATCAAATAGTATTGTTGAATAACTTTTTTTGCAGTGGAAGTTCCAAGCCTGAAAAAGCAAAATTTTAAGGGAGTTTGTTACTAAATACTTGTTAAAACAGGGATAAACAGGAAGCTCACATGGACATGGCCCAAATACAATATTTTCTATTCACCCTACTTCAGGAGAGGGGGAGGGATTCCTTTTAAGCAGGAAAAATGATAGGCCTAGAACAGTGATGGCTAACCTTGGCACTCCAGGTGTTCTTGGACTTCAATTACCAGAAGCCAAAATCAGCACACAATGATCAGGGCTTCTGGGAATTGAAGTTCAAGAACACCTGGAGTGCTGAGGTTACCCATCACTGGCCTAGAAAGTCTCCAGGAACAGTATTTTCATCTACAACATGGGACCTTGTGTCAAGGAAACTGGGCTTTTGGGGATGTTTCATTTAAAATCAGAAATGAATGCCCAGTTATTTTTAAAAAATAGGGTTTTAAAACAATTTCAGTAGAGTGACAATCTACTGTGTGTTTACAATAGGCAGAGTATGGGGCCATTCAACAATTACGTGATCCTCGAGGGGGGAGGGGGTCTGCCAAAATGATCTCTGGGAATTTTGATCAGATTTGAGATTATTGAATCCTCACTGATACATTCTGCATTAGGCACCAATAGTGAAAAACTCTAAATATTAGAGTTTTGATACAAAATCTCTGGATTACGTAATTTTAAAGGGAAGGGGGGGGGGGGTGTCAAAGCGAAAATTACAGTTGGATTACATGGGGGGAAGGGGGTCAATTTCCCCCAAAAAATGGATGATGTAATTGTTGAATGGCCCCTAAGGTGTCTCCTCCAGAACCACATTCATTCACATGGAACGCATACTTCTTTCTCATCCAGATATTTAACTTACCTTCAGAATTATCACTTTGGTAATCCGTCTGAAAATTAAGATAATAAAAGGTAATTTTAATTGTCTGGCACATTGTACATATTCTGGGGGGGGGGAGAATCTCTTTAACATCATCCTTTGTACTAAAGATTTAAAAATTATGATACACTTATGAAAAATTACTGCTAAATAACAAGTTTGATGCTCACCATAGCATATTCCAGAGGAACTGAGTTAGGAACAGAACCCTGCAACATTTTAAAGGCTTTGACCAATAAGCTTTCAGTGGTCAGAATCCACTTGCTGACAGTGACAAAGTAATTTCCTAATTGAAAATAATAACAATGCTTGGAAGCTTTGGAGAAGAATTTTCATCTCCAGGACATTCTACTAGAAAGGTTATGGTTTTCCAATCATTCTAAAGAAGCTCTAGAGACCGAGTGCCCAAACTGCAACCCAAAACCCACTTATTCATCACAAAATGCCAACACAGCACCAGGGGAGAAAGGAAACCCTCGCGTTGGGCTGCTGGGCAGAGTGAACTCTGTGCTGGGGTGACTGCACGGGTGCCCACAGGGAGGGCTCCGAGTGCCACCTCTGGCATGCGTGCCATAGGTTCACCACCACTGTTCTAGTGGTGACCGATCTATTATCTGTTTAAAAAGATGACACTCCAGATTTTCCTTTCAGAGCAGGATGTCTCTCTCTCTCACACACACCATCAAAGCACACCAGACAGCATAATATCTGCCCACAAGAACTTACACTTAGCAGAACTTTACTGGAAGCAAACCACACTTTATATCTGTTTTGTACTATGTACCCAGAAGCACTTCTTGCTTTGCTTAGACTTTCCTCCACTCTCAAAATTTTCCTCATTACGCTCCTGGCATGTGACATAATTTGCCTTTTTGTGCCACTACATTTATTTGTAAATTCTGAAACATTATGAAAGAAGCACTAGCAGGGAAATGTCCACAGCAAGGTTGCAACATTTTTTGAACCACAATCAGGTGTACCCTGGTAACAGCAACTTTGTGTTGCCGGCTAATCTTTCTCACACTAAGTCAGGCGAAAGGAACTGCAGAATGAACTCACTAATAGGTGCCATCATTTTGGCAGTTTCACGTCTAGCCTAGACACGGAAGCAGAAGAAGAATCTTAAGTTTCTGGAGAGAGAAGCTCCCTAAACCAGGAAGCAAGGGTATCAATTATACATCAATTTTTTATCATGTAATTGGTAAACCTGGTAAGATGATTATACACCAATCAGCCTGCAATGAACTGTAGGAAGTTACAGAAACATTGCTCTACCATCGGGGTAGGGTTTATGCTAACAGAAGACTTACCTATATGTTAGCAGAAAGCTACACTGGTTCCCAAACTGATGTGCATGACTATGCTTCCTAAAGGCCACAAGAATGAAATATTTGTTGGTTTTTTAAAATTAAATCAGCTTAAACAAACTCTTAGGATATTGCTGTGAGAATGCAAGAAATCTCAAGACAAACTATTTGTATTTAACCTTTCTTTTTTCTTTTACAAATAAAGCTGTTATGCTTATCTTCAATTTTACATTATAAACTGAACTTTTTATAAATGATGAACGAGATGGTAAATAAGAAGTGGAGAGACATGAGTGTATTGATTACTCTGATTCTCAGAAGAAAAGACATGACACCAAAAGTTTTGGGACTACTGGTATATATATTTTTACTGGAGAGATAGGATGAGAAATGTTCTGTGCATCAAGATATTGGATTCACAAGGCCCCATCATTTATCTCAAATGGAAGGAAAATTATGCCAACTCTGGACTTGATACAGTGGTTTGCCTCCCATTGGGTGTCTATGGAGATTTGTTATTTGACTAGAACAGGAGTGAAGAGAAACCCACAAATAAACTTTTGTGTTAGGTTGAAAACATGTATTTGTATCCACGCACACAGAGGACTGATGCAGAGGTGGCTTTAAGCTCCTTCAGGGGAAAAAACTTTCAGAAACCTTAATTGTCGCATCAGCACACCTCTTTCATGAGACGAAGCAGTGAGTTTTTGACAAATATTTCTTCTCTCACTTCTTCTTTAGTTAGCCTTCTATGTTCTCGGCATCGATGCGGTTTCAGGTCTATCCCTGGATACAGTTTGCACTGAAGGCGATTAAACAACAAATCCAAAGATCGTGGGAGGATGCCACTGGCTTCTTCAGTGCCTGCCATGAAAAAATTAACATTTATCAGGACTTTGAATATTCAATTCCACTCTAAAATATGGCCATATACTTTTTAATCTTCTCAAATAAATATGCCGAATCATCATGCTAAATCAGGTTCCCACCAATTTAAGAATACCGAACATTTTCTTTGGGAAACGCACTGTCCCTGAGAAGCAGTCAGCTTGATATCCATTGGGTCAAGTAGTAACCAGTTTTAATCCTATCAGTCATACTACAGATGCTTTAGCATCTAATGGCTGAAATCTTGTTGCTTAGTATAAGTCACAACTAGAGTAGTCCCACTGAGTAAGTGAAGATTTGGTGAGTCAACTCCTTCGTAAGTCCACTGATTCAATGGGCCTATTCTAGTGGTGACTTAATACTCTAAGCAACAGAATTGCACCAAAGAGTTCAAAGCCAACATAACATGACAACTGTATTAACCTTCAGTCAAAATTTCATAACATTCCTTCATCTGACTTAGAGATGTAAAATTTCTGAAAATTTTGAAGCTTGGAAAAAAAACCAGATTTTTTCGGGGGGAAACGGAAATTTTCGAGAAAATTGAAAATAATCTGATACCATACATATTTTTTTAGAAATGATTTATAAAATATTTGAACCCGGCATTATCTTAAAATATTTTATTCATCATGTTAAAATAAAACACTCCATATTTTTTTTCATTTTTTTTCAATTTTTCCAAAAACAAAAAAGGCTTCAGAAGAAAAAAATGAGGTGTGGGGGTGTGGGAGAATGTTTTTCCCCCAAATTTTCAGGGTTTTTTTCCGGGCCTTCACATCTCTAATCTGACTAGTGTATATCTACAATCTTTATTTAAAGCAAGCAGAGAATTGGTCTCAGCTGAGGGGCAGGACCCAAACAAATAAACAAAAAATACAACAAGTATCTACTTGTTTTAAAGATGCAGATAACCTGAGGTGGGGTGGGGGACAGAGGACGACCGTGGACAGATCAATCTCCACCCAATCACCCCAAACCCAGCACTCCATAAACTGACTAGCTGGATGGTGGTTCTAAACCAGGGTAAGCATTAGTAACCAGTTTTAGATTAAGCTTCATCTTTTTACTCAAAAGGCCTGCCAGAGCTATACCAATTCCAAATGTTGGGAAAAGACAAGAAAAAATACCAATCAATCAACTTCCAAATATTGTTTCAAACTTTTTTAAAGGTGCACACAGATACCCTTTGGAGAACTGTTGCTCCAACTTTTTTTATTATAGGATTTCCCCCCCACCTCCCAGGATTAGGGGATCTGGAATCACATATCCATGACTTAATGGCCTACGTGTCACATGAAGTATATGATTCCTCCATTATGTCTCAAAAAAGCATTACACAAATCAAGTGAACATTTTCCAGAGAAACTATTGAAGTTTACCCAAACCTTGATATGTGTAGGTTTTTCCAGCGTTTGTAACTCCATAAGTGAATATTAGGCGACTATGACCCTTCAAGAAGTCTAACACTGGCTGCTTTACAGCACCTTCAAAGAGTTCTTCTTGTGTTGTTTCTGGGCCAAATACCTAACAAACCAACAAGCAGAGCTTTAAGATTGTTACAGCATAGATCTCATGGACAATAACCTTAAAACTCTTATTTCCTTAAACTTTCCAGAATATAAATTTATAACAAACAATACTTCAGTAAAGTTTCCATTCTATCTTAACCTATAAAACCAAGTGTTAACCGTTGGAACTTCACATAGGTTCCTAAGCCAGGCCCTACTGGCCCGCACCTACCATTCGTGCACACGCCCGAACTGGGTCCGCAGGTCAACGAAGGTTTGAGAAAAGCGCCAGTGGGGCAAGAGCCCCACAAACGCGAAAAAGGGAAACAACTTCATTTCCCAATGTTCCTTGCGCCGTGCCATGCCAGAGCCAATCAGGCTGAGAGGCGCGAGCAAAAGGAACTTTCGGAAACGCGCCGTGGCCAATCAAAAGAAAACCGCAGGAAAAAAAACGACGCACAAGCCGAAAACACAAACGCCAAACTACAAGCCCCAGCATCCTGCGTGCCATGAGCGCGCAGAACACTGAGGAAGCTGGCGAGCAAAAAATAAAAATAAAAAACACACCAGGGGTGCAAGTCCGCAGCAGCCAGACACAGCGCCTCACAGAAAAAAGCCACAAAAACAGGGGGGAAAGGGGGGAAAGGCACTGCCCCCCCCCTGAAAGTGAAACCATTCCCAGGTAAGCAAAGCCATCGGACAGCGCTCGGCCTGCTGACTTTACTTACCGCAAAAGGGTTTTGCTTTCAGCAGAGAGGGGATTCCCCTCCCTCCACACACACACACACACACACACACACACACACACACACACACACACACACACACCATATTAAAGAGAAGAAAACAAGCGGTTTCATCTCTTTAAAAATGGAATGTTTGGGAGGGGGTGGAATCGATCCCCTCTCCTGGGCCCCATGAGTCTGGAAGGTTTGGGGGGACAAAAGGGTTCTGTCCCCCCAAACCTTCTAGACGCCCTTTAAAAATGGAGTTGGGGGGGATTTCCCCTCTCCGATGGCTCTCCTGGGTCCGGAAGGGTTGGGGAGACAGACCCTTTTTCTCCCCCCCAACCCTCCCAACCCCAGGGTAGCCAGCGGAGAGGGGGATCGCAACCCCCCACCTAGTGATATTAAAGGGGAAACCCCGATCTACTTTCACGACTCCACACAAACAAAGCACCATAACCCCCCCCCCAACGCCGCCTGAAGCAGCGCTGGGATTTCCGCGGCCCGGACAGTGAGCCCGGCCCACGGAAAGGAAACCCCCTCCCAAGCCACAACATAAAAACAAACTTTTAAAAATAAATCAATAAATTAATACTTAAATAAATAAATAAAAACACAAAAACAACAATCAAAACCATCCAAAAATACACAAAACCAAACAAAAATAACACCAAAAAACAATAAAAAGTAAACAAAAATTAAGAAACACAAACAGCACCCAGCCAAACACCACAAATTCAAAAACAAAAACCAACCAAACACCACAAAATCCAACCCACCCCCCACAAAATAAAGAAAACAAGCCAACTCACCCCCACGTCCTCCCTCCACGACGACCGGAAATGAAATGAGGGAAGAAAGAGACTACTTACCGGAAGAAGCACCACCCAGAGGCCAGTAGAGAAAAAACAGCCAAAGTAAAGGAAACACTCAACAGCCCCACTCAGAGGCCACAATAGAAAAAACAGTCAAAAACATAACATTACATCACACATTCACACAAATCACAAATAAATCTCAAAATAAACACATCTAAACACAGTTTAAAAACATTAAATGTAAAAAACCATGTACTTTCACATTTGTTAAGTTATTACCTAAGGTATAACTATTAAAAAAAACCCCAGAAACTAAAACATTATTTGGTTAAAAAAAAAACAATTTTAAAAAATTATATCATCCTTTTCTCTTTTTTCAATCCACAAAAAAATACAAAAAAGATGAACACATTTTATAACAGCCCGCCAAATTTTTTTTGGGATAAATACACATTTTTAAAAATTCAATTATAGACTAACCCAGGGGTGGGCAAACTTTTTGACTCGAGGGCCACAATGGGTTCTTAAACTGGACCGGAGGGCCGGAACAAAAGCATGGATGGAGTGTTTGTGTGAACTAATATAAAGAGAACCCTCCGCTCTTTCGGATCCGTGGGCCGGATAGAACAGCCGAACGGGGATCCGGCCCACGGGCCATAGTTTGCCCACGGCTGGACTAACCTCTACTTTACAAACATTATCAAAAAAAAAAACTTCCAACACCATTTAAAACAGCCCGGCAACGCCGGGCAACCTCTGCTAGTAAGGTTATATGAAAGTAGGAGGGTTTTAAAAAAACTTTCCTACCTGTGAAAAAGTGAATTTCTGCACCAATTGCCCAATGTTTTTCTCACTAAGCCGAAAGACCTTGGAACTCTTGGGAGCTTTTAATATAACGCTTGTTGGATCAAGAACAGAAATACAATCCTGTAAAAAGTTTTTTTAAAAAAAAAATTTAGTTTTAAAAAAGAAGAGGTATTTCTTACCCAAACAGATTTGATAAAGTTTTGGTTTTAGATTTTTTTACAGAAAAAATTAAATCAAACCTGATCACTCTCCTTTTCCAACTGCATAAATGGTCTGATGCGAAGGCAAACATGCATACGTTCTTTCGATTCCAAACTCTCTCTCTAAAAGAAAAAGTGAGATAGACCTAGTAATTGCTTCCAAGTTGCTATTTTCATATGACAGGAGTCCACAATTTCTTAAAGAGATATGAAGCTCAAAGAGATTGGTTTCCCATCAAGACATTTTTCTGAGTTTTCTCCCCAGTTATGTAGATAATTCGCAGCTTTTCATTTATCAGAGCAATGACAGCTAACATCTTCCACTAACAATGTGGGTCATCCTCGTATTTTGCCTTCAGCATTTTTTTAAATGAAGAAAGGAATTGCCACATTAAACTCCAGAAATTCTGGAACCAGCCCTTAGAAGTTATGACAGTTCACAGCATGACAAAAATAGCACACTGAGACCTTCAAATTGTGCTCAAAACCTGCTGCCAAATAATTGGCTGACTACATCACTTCACTGGAACAATATAATCAGGAAGTAGACAAACTATACATGGCGAGCTCAACCATCTATGCTTTGGCCCTGAGCATCTCTGCAGCAGAGTATGCTGCTCCAGTATGAAGCACACTGATCCATGTGAAACAGATTGACACTGATGTTAATGAAAAAATAAAAATAATGAATACAGTAATACTGCGGATAACGACCAAACTTGGTTCTACAAGTTTGGTTGTTATCCGATTTTTAGCGTTATCCAATGCATACATCGGATATCCCCTCCCCCCCCCCCAAAAAAAAAAAGGAAGAAAAAAGAAGCCGTCTGCCTCTGGGAGGGTCAGGGGACAGTGCAGTGTCGGAAAGGTCGGGAGACATCAGAAACAGCGTGGATCAGGTCCCACGACCTTCCCAGAGGCGGCACGGGCGGCAGAGAGCCCAAAATAGGTGAAAAAATGCCACCTCTGGAAGGGTTGGGGGAGCCGATTCGCACTGTTTCTGACGTCCCCCAACCCTTCTGGGCGCTGCTGCAAGGCAAAACCTGCAGCCGAGGAAGGAGTTTCCCCTGGCATTTTGCCTTGCAGCAGCGCCTGGGAAGGTCGCGGGACGTCGGAAACAGCGCAGATCGGGTCCCCCAAACCTCCCAGAGACAGCCAGCTTTTTAAAGCGATATCCGATGTATGCATCGGATAATGGTAAAAATCGGATAACGACCAAACTTGTGGAACCAAGTTTGGTCGTTATCCAAGGTATTACTGTAATTCATTATTTTTAGGCCCTCACTGCCCTGTTTTTTTTTAAACCCACAACTAGTTTCTTTAGCTTTCTGTTTACTAGCTTCCCTTCTTTTAGAACCCACTTGACCAGCCTTCCCAGCATAGCTCTCAACTCCAATGCCAGAAATCAACCAAGTCCAGATGTTGTTGGACTGCAATTTCCAAGGCTTTTCGCCATCCCCTGGTGACTACAATTGCTGAGAGTTCATGGCCAACACATGTGGGAAGTGGCACTTTATCACCCCAATCACCCCTCCTGAAAGCGATGATATTTTTTGTGGAATTCTAGTTACTGCTTTTATGGCTCAAATTTCTGTCTTCATCCACTTCCTCAGGGAACGGTTCAGCTACATTTCCTTCAGATTCTTTTAGCCAACTCTGCACTCTCCATCCACATTACTTGTCACTTAGTCTCTCTACCACTCAAAAACCTCTGTCCAGTCACTGACGACTGTAATGTTATTACTCCACCAATGAACAGTCCTTCCCTCACATATACTGGAAGGGAAAACATTTAATTCCAAACCTGCATCCCCAACTCAACCCAATCACAGGAGGTAACTTCCACAAATACAATACACCAGAATAGTTGTTTTTAATGCTATTCTGAATATCCCTTCAGAAAAAGAGACAGACACACACTCAGAGAACATTAAGATGCATATGATGGACTAAGATCTTAATATATAAACCCAACGTGTCGTTGGGTGAGATGCATATGCGCCACGACACCTGGACGCCAAACCCCCTGGGACTGTGCCCATTACTTACCTTGCCCCTTAAGCTGTGTCAGTGCGGAGTACCAGCAGCCCGTCGCGGGTTCCTTCACCCCAAAATGGAGCCACAAAGGGGCACCCCCAGCTGCTGGTGAGTCCAGTGCTGAAGTGTGGGACTGCGCAGGCACACTGGGCAAAAACCACCCACCTTGCTGCGTGCACAGCAAGGGACAGCCAGCACTTCTGGGCAGCTGGCAGTTCTGGAAGCCTCCGCGCCAGCGGAGGCACAACCTGCGGTGGCGGAACTTTGGGTGGCAGGCCCGAAGCAGCACCGGGGGAAATAGCAGCGGTGGCACCTTGGGCGGCAGCCCTGAAAAAGGACCGGGGGGCAGGGAGGGCAACCCGCAGGGTAGAAGTGGCCAGGGGGGGAGTGTGAGGGGAAGAGGGGGTGGGGTGGGGGAGGGGGCTCCAGATGGCCGGCACCCAGAGGGGAAGCAGGGGGAGGGGGCCCATGCATCTGGGGGCACGAGGGTGCAGGCCTCCGGGGAGAGGCACGGCGGCTGGGGGGAATGGGGAGGGAGGAATCCGGCACCACGAGGAGCGGGCGAGGCGGGCCTGCCAGCCATGGCAGCATGAGGTTGCCGGGGACTGAGGGGAAAGGGACTGCCCCCACGAGGTGAGGGGCCGGTTGTGCACCAAGGGGCGTGAGGGGACACCCGGGGAATGCTGGCACATGGGGGGCAATCCAGGAGAGAAGGGTGCTTGCCTGACCTGGCAGCGTCTCCCGCGTTGCCAAGCGACAGCCGCAGCTCTTCTGGGTTGTCGGCTCTTCAGGAACGGCCACGCTGTCGGGAGACCTGGGTTACTGCCCAGCTGGGGTGCACGGAAGACGCCCCACAGGTGAGGCAAGTGCCATTGGAGGGGCGTGGGGGGGCTCCATGCAGCCCAGCCCGGCAATAACCCACATCTCCCGGTAGTGTGGCCTGCACGTCCAGTAGCAGGCTATTGCCTGGAGTCACAGGCCAGGGAGGGAGTGTGTTTGTGTGTGTGTGTGTGTGAGAGAGAGAGAGAGAGAAGTGGAGAGACAGAGTATCTGAGTGTGCAAGAGTGGGAGAGAGCAGAGTCACAGTACACCACTGCTCTGTGTGTGTGCCCCAAGGAGGAATAGAGAGATTGTGTGTGAGAGAGAGAGGGAGGAAGAGAGAGAGCATGGATGTGTGTGGGAGAGGGTGTGTGGATGTGTGTGGCTGTGGTGGGTGTGGGTTGTGTGTCGAGGGTATGTGCTGTGTATATGTGTGTGTGTGTCATGTGTGTGTGTGTCATGTGTGGGTGTGTGGGTGTGTGTTGTGTGGGTGTGCCGTGGGTGTTTTGTGTGTTGTGTAATGTGTGTTGTGTAATGTGTGTGTTGTGTAATTTATGTTGAGTCGTGTATGTGTCTGGGTGAAACTTATGCCCTGGGTTGGGTCCCTCACCTGGGCAATGCCGGATACCCTTGCTAACAACATATAGAGAAGCAGTACATCCTCATCTTCCTCACAACAAACACATGCTGTGAAATCTAAATGTGGTCTCAGGAACTTTGCTTTCTTACCTGGCTCGTATCAGAGATTGAAGAGAAGTCACCATAGAGATTTTTCTTAATGTCACTAGCATCCACAAGGCCAGTTCTTGGGGACTGCTCAACAGCAGAAACAAAAGACAGCCTGGGAATTACTGGCCCATTAAAAGTTGCCTCCATCCTTAGAATTAAAAAGAGATGGATTATTGAAGAGAATAACCTAACAAGTTTAAATCTTGACAATCACACAATTGGGTCATATAATGTAACTTTATTATTATTATTATTATTATTATTATTATTATTATTATTATTATTATTATTATTATTATTATTATTATTATTATTATTATTATTATAGTGCCACCTGCATGCCGTTGCGACTCGGGGTGACTTACAGATAAATACAATATAACATAATTAAAAACAACTTTTAGCAACCTATATAAGCCAACCGGGGGGGGGGGGGAGGGGGGGAGAGATTATGTCTGTTTTTACCATCCCAAACTGACCATCCTAAACTGACCTCTACAGAGCAGCGCTTAGAAAGTCACTTCTTTTTTTAATGTTTTTTATTAAAATTTTCAATAACTACAAAAGTACCATAATTTTTTTTGAAAAAAACAGAAAAGAAAAGAGACATCCTAACATAGTACAGAATAACATAAAAATACAAATTACAAGTCAATCATACGAATTAAAAATAAAATCGCATATTTAAAAATACAATAATGACAGATAGTATATATTCATTTTACCTTATTTCAACCATCTTATTTGAGCTTATACTATTTTAATATAAAATATACACTATCTTAAAAGCAAATCTAGACATAACATAATAACCCAGTGCTATGTACAGTACCTTGGGAATTGCGAAACTGCCCAGCGTCCCATATTATAACCAAAAACTCATTTGACTTTGAGCTGATCTGCCACCTTTACCGTCAGACAATGTATAGACCAAGAATGGTTTCCAAATAATTCCAAATTTATTTTTATCTGTCCTACCTCTTTTAATTTTCAATTCCCATGTTAACTTATCGTTTAAGGCAAGTTGCCACATTTCTCTATACCATTCCTCTATTTCCACTGTAGAATCTTTCTTCCAATTTCTAGCAATACATTGTCTTGCTGTTGTCAGTATTACTTCTGCAAAAATTAGTTGCAGCTCCAAAAGGTAACCTTTCCAGGCTCTGATACAAAGCCAGAATACTAGTCCTCAACTTTATCTACCTTTGATTGGCAGAGGCTCTCATGGGTTTGATACAAGCATCTTTCCCCAGACCCATTTGGAGACACCCTGGCATTGAAATTAGTCTTTCAAGCAAGAAGCAAATTGAAGAAATAGAGAAAGCTATTATTTAATCTACTGGGTTTCCCAGTCTCGTTCCAAGTAAGTCCAAGATTCTTCACAGTTTCAGGATTCCTCAGAGAGAAGATCTGTTAAATCAAATATTTAGTCAGGCGGTTCAACACTTCCCTCCACTCCTCTTGTCCAGCAATGGGCAACAGTAAGAAAGTACCAGTTGTATTCTACACCAAAAGCCCTGTGCGGTATTCCTTGACAATCAACCGTGAACGCAAAAAGAGCGTCATGCAGGAGTTTCTCCAAAGAGAAAATAAAATAGAAAAGGATTACACACAAACACATCCCACATAAAGGCAGAACAATATGAAAACAAAAGGTTCAGTATGATGACACAGCTGATGGCATGTGAACGTGGACATGAGCCAATACGGCAATTATTGTAGTGAATTCCATCCTTGCTGCCATGACACCCAAAGAAAAGCGCATTAGCACAAATTGGGATGCACTCTCTTCACATATGGTTGACAGAAACTACCACAAAACACATAATGGACAGAAGGTTCAGTCTTTCCTGTTAACCCTTCCAAATTTTGGCTGGTTGGCAATGTCCTGTACAGCTATGCCTAGACTATATGATGGGCTACATCTCCCCATTGGGAGTCTCTTAACGTGCTACGATCATTGGGGAAAGCCTTTCTCTCCGTCCCACTACTGTCATAAGCACGCCTGGCAAGGATGTGGCAGAGGGACCTTCCAAAAACTGCTCCTGTATTCTGGAACTCTCTTCCACAGAAGGCTAGGATGGATTCTCACTTGCTATACAGTGATACCTCATACAACGTCCAAACTTGGTTCCACAAGTTTGGACTTTATATGGATTTGGACTTTGTATGAGGCATGAAAAATCCTAGCCGCGATGCCTCATACAACGTCCAAATCCTTGCCGCGATGCCACGTACAACGTCGTTTCCATAGAGATACATTGTACTGTAACAGCACAGACTTCAGGGCAAAGTCAAGGAGAAACAGACAGGAAACTGACAGCACTTTAAGAAATCATTGTCTAAAGGCTAAATACATTACAAAAACATGTCAGTCAACCCTGATTGTCCAAGAATGCTGCAAAAATCCCAGGAATGCTTCTAAAAATTCTGACGGAAAAATTCAAACAAATCCAAAATTGCGCTCAAAACCACTCCTAAACACTCTTCGCCTTGTGCAAAACCCACAAGAGCAATGCACGCATGTGTCCTGCCTTTTATACTGCCTAGGCACAATGCAACCTGGGAAAAACACCAATGCCTCATACAAAGTCACACGACTTTGTATGAGGCAACTTTTTTCAAGGATTTAGGCGATGTTGTATGGATTTGATGTTATACGAAGCAGACTTTTTATGAGGTATTACTGTATTACCATTGGCAAGCAACAATGTGAAATGAAAAAAATAAGTAACACACCTAGTATGACTCGTTCATATTTTACCTTATACAATCATTTTCAGATTCTGCAAATTTCTACCAAAAAAATTCTGAAGAAACCAAGACTGCAGCTTTATAACTAAACAAGACTCTCTTGACTTTTTTTTTTTTTTTGGGGGGGGGGGGGCAATGTGATTTTATATCATCACCACTATCACAAAGCAGGCAAGCAGAACTGCACAATGTCCTGAGAAGACCCTCAGAATGTGGTATGTATTACACATACTGGAATCTACTGGGATTCTGGAAGATTTGCTATATCTGACTCTCAATTGCCTAACCCTAACCGAAAAATAAAGAAGTTTATCCCCTTAAATTAGAACTGGAAAATCATTGGCCCACCAGATGTTTAGGTTTAACACACTCATCAGCTCAATTTGGAACTATGGGAGTTGTCGTCCAAAGCATCTCATGGGCAAAAAGGGTTTCCATCTTTGTGATAAATGAGTTTGGTAAAAGGTTAGGAAGTCAGGAACATATCTGTGAAGAAAAAAATTACAAGCTGGATTCTGGGCTGAGGAGACAGAAGCACTCTGTTCTTTCATTTCCTACTTTTATCTTTCCATGCTACTGTTATGCTCCTGTCTCTCTTACTGGTTGAAAAACAAAAGTAAAGGTTGCCCTTGCTCAAAAGCCAGTGGTATTCAAATCTAGGACTCAGTGCTCATCTGTTTACAGCTGAAGAGCTAGCACTGTCTGCGTCTACAGACATTTCCATGGACATGTGGCAGGCATGCCTCGACACCAGTCATCAAGTTCAGCATCTTAATCACTTGAGCCACCAGTCCCCTTAAAGAGCTTAGCAGAACCTAAATTGGTCTGAAGTTTATATGCCCCTCCTGTGGAACAAGAATGTTCCTTTCTTTCAGAAGACATATCTTACATATAAGCAAGCACAGAATGGGCTGCATATGTGAAAACTCTGTGCACCCATGTGCACTATCAAGTCATTTAATTAGGATTAAACACCCTTGAACTCTATGGATTTTGCTTCCGACACAGCTGAAATAAAATAGCAGAGGGGAAGCTCACATAATAAATTCTGTGGGGTAACATGGATACAAAGCAGATTTGTTTAGGATCAGAAACTCCTACCACAAATACAAAGAAACTTTTTTGGCCGTGAGCCAGTCACTATAGCCCCAGGGCCAGATCTGGCCCCTGACACCAGCAAAGCCCTCGTCGCTCCTGGAAGCGGAAGGAAAACGCTTCCAGGAGGAACTAAGGCTTCACGGGGAAGGTGAATTGGCGTCGGGGGCCGGAACTGGCCCCGGGGCCATAGTGACTGGCCCACGGCCAAAAAAGTTTGGGCACCCCTGGTTTACAGGGCTGTATTGCAAACCTCTTCTTGGGGAGAGGAATCCTTACTCACTTTCATGCCAGGGTGAGGACCGAATCCAGACTCGGTGGCCCACGCCCAAATGCCCGGGAGGCGCCGTGGCCGAACCAAACCCAGACCCAGCTGAGCGGAGCACCTGAAAGCCGCCGCAGACGCGTCCGGTCCGGCGAAGTGATCAGCCGCGGTCTCGTTTTCAAATCTAGCTGCAAGGGCTCATGGGAGCTTACGTCGGCGCTGCAGAGCGCGCTGGGAAATGTAGTCTTCCCGCTAGGAACCGCCTTGGGAGGAGCCCTCCCAGGCTCCCACTCAGTGCCTTCGACACTTAGGAGCGAGGGTCTGGGAAAGTTAGGGACAATTCGAATTCGGGTTCTTTCGTGTCCCGAGCGAACCCTGGACTGCCAAAAGGAAGCCACTTTCTTGGCTTTGTCATTAGCCAAACTTAAGCCCTCATCGGTGCATACTTTTGGTAGTAATCCGTTTGTTGTTCAGTCGCATAGTCGAGTCCGACCCTTTGCAACCCCATGGACCAGGGGTGCCCAAACTACGCCCCCCCATGCCAAATCATCCGGCCCGCGAAACCCTCGTCACTCCGGGAAGCGGAAGTAAAACACACCCGTACAGGCGCACTTTGCGTGCTTTACTTCCGCTTCCAAGAGCAATGACGGCTTCATGGGCCAGATGAATTGGCGTTGGGGGCCAGATACGGCCCCCATAGCGACCAACTCCCTGAACCACATGACCGGCCCGCCGCCCAAAAAATTTGGGCACCCCTGCCATGGACCATCGCATGCCGTAGACCAGTCAATGTGCTGGATTCTGTATCTCCACCCAAATAGTGAAGATGAAGCTAAAGTACTTTGGACATCAAATGAGAAGGGAGGACTCACTTGAGAAGGCCTTGATACAGGGAAAGGTGGAGGGCAAGAGAAGAAGGGAGTGTCCAAAGATGAGATGGTATTGTGGACACAATGGGCACAGAGCTTGCTTGGCAGGCTGAGGAGAATGGTGGAGGACAGAGGTGCCTGGAGGAAAATGGTCCATGGGGTCGCAAAGGGTCGGAATTGACTGCGACTGAACAACAAAACATTCATACAGCATGTTTGTCTGCCAGCAGCCTTTAGTTGAGCATGTTGCGCTTAGGTTTGCAGCCCTGATGGCACAGTGGTAAAAATAATGATATGATGATGATGATAATTTAACGTCAGACGCATGAATTGAAGAAAAACAACTGGAGGAAATCACAAAATATTGTGATTTGCAAATTGAAGTTGAGCATCTATGGAGGAGGAAATCTGTTGTTCCCATAGTGATCGGAGCCCTTGGAGCAATACCAAAAGGACTGCCCAGGAATTTGGAAATTTTGGATTTGTCAGACTTGAATGTCCTAACTCTCAAAAAAAAACCACCTCTATTAGGAACTGCATATACTGTATACTCAGATGTTACCTCAACAGTCTAGGTCCTTCCTTGGTTAGGGCTTGAACTGTTAATTTTATTCTAGTCCTGAACGGTGAATCAAATGATTGATAATTGTATCCAATGATTTGTGTCAGAAATTATTCTGGGTTGAAAGGATTTTAGCTGGAGAATTTAAACTGAGGGAACGCCCGATTGAGGCTCCTTTCATGTCCCCAAGATCTTTTCCCACTGAAGTGGTCCCTCTTTATCTACTATAATTGCAATTTCTTGCTTTCGAACTGCTAGGTTGGCAGGAGCTGGGACAGAGACGGGCGCTCAAGCCGTCATGCGGTTCTCGAACTACCGACTTCCGGCTAACAAGGCGAGCTTCTTAACCACTGAGCCACCGCAGCCCCCTTAAACTGCTGTACTGCAGCCCGAATGTTGTGAGTTCGATCTTGACTCAGACTTCCATTCTTCCGAGGTCAGGAAAATGAGTACCCACCCAGCATTTGGGGTCAAAATGCTAATTACCTTGTGCTCATAGAGTCCAATAAGCGCTATGGGGCGGTAAAGGGTACGGGTAAAGGTAAATGGTTCCCTTGCTCGAAAGCCAGTCGTATCCGACTCTAGGGTGCAGTGCTCATCTCTGTTTCAAAGCCGAAGAGCCAGCGCTGTCTGCTTCTGCAGATGTTTCCATGGTCATGTGGCAGGCATGACTAGACACCGGAGCGCACGAAACGCTGTTTACCTCCCCACCGAAGTGGTCCCTATTTATCTAATTGCAATTTCTTGTTTTCGAACCGCTAGGTTGGCAGGAGCCTGGCTCATTCCGTCCTGCAGTACTCGGGAATCGAACTGCTGACCTGCCGCCTCCCAGTCAGCGTCTTAGCCACTTGAGAGCCACCGGGTACAGAAGTGTAATTGCTGTTGCAAAATAGATAATACAGTTTATTAATATTCCAATTTTCATTTCGGAGGAGCGCGTGCAGACCTTTGAAGGAAGAAGGAAAAAACAATCGGTGTTAACGATTTGCAGAAAGGGTTTTTTTCCGGGACTACGAATCCCAGCTGGTTTTGCAATCCGCACTGGGCGGTGAAAAGGGATAGTTTTTCCCATGGATGTATTAAAAAAAAAATGACATGACGTCACAAACTTGAAGCCGACTAATCTGACACTCCGCCATGTTAGTTGGCCCAAAACATTGCCTTATGGTGCTTGGTGTGGAGTTGTGAAAATAGATCGGGGTTTCCCCTTTAATATCAGTGGGTGCGGGGTGGCAATCCCCTCTCCGCTGGCTCCCCTGGGTCCAAAAGGGTGGGGGTGAGGGGGGCAGACCCCTTTTGTCCACCCAAACCTCACGGACCCACAGGACCCGGGAGAGGGGATCGAATCCACCCCACCCCCTGATATTAAAAGGGAAACCCGGATCGGAGTTTCCCCTTTAATATCAGTGGGGGGGGGGGTTGCGATCCCCCTCTCTGCTGGCTCACCTGGGTCCAAAAGGGTTGGGTGGACAGACCCCTTTTGTCCCCCGAAACCCCCACCCCCCAACCCAGGGGACCCAGGAGAGGGATCAATCCACCACCACCCCTCCAACACAAGAAGCAATCGTAAAGGGTAGTCTGCGAATGTTTTGGTCCACCTAATATGGCGGCAGGCCACGCCCATTGGCTTCAAAAAACTTACACACCATGAAGCCTGTAGTGCCATCTGCTGTTTTTCATATACCTCCATGGTTTTTCCTCCCCCATCCGGGAAGTGGCGTAGAGTGTTGTGTTGTGTTGTGATATGCCCGGGATTTGTGAAGGAGGGAGTGACTTGAATAGCAAACCTTGCAGACACACTTTATTTACTTTGGTTGTGAAGGGCTACGATCGTATATTACTGCATGCCTTTCCCCGCAAATGCATGCCCTTGGACTTCAGTGAGACTTCTAGCTTTGCACCGTCCGGAGGGGGGAATCGGTGGGGCGGGGTGGGGGGCATGGCAGTCGCTCTCGTGCAGGGAGCCAGCCGAGGGCTCGGGCTGCATTTCTGCAAGCATCTCCTGGCGGCGAGGAAGGACGCCGCGGTGGTCGCCACTTGCCGGCGGCCCGCCCAGGCGACGGCTTTGAGCGCCTTGCTGGCCGAGTTCCCCGGCCGCCTGGCCGTCTTGCAGCTGGACGCCACCCGGGAGGCCGAGATCCGAGAGGCCGCGGAGGCGGTGGCCCAACGCTACGGCCGGCTGGACCTGCTGGTCAACTGCGGGGCGATGCTGCATCCCAGCGGCCGAGGGGAGACGAGCCTGCGTGACGTCTCGGCAGAGGTGGGGGATATACACGGGTTGCCAAACCTGCCGCCCAGTTGATCGCAAATCAGAGCCTAGCTCTTATTTGGAAGTACAATAAACCAAACCCCAGCCACCCCTTCCTGGTGTTTTAGGTCTTAAAATCAAGGTAAAGGTCTCCTTTGCTCGAAAGCCAGTTGTATCCAACTCTAGAGTTCGATACCTATCTCCGTTTACAGCCAATGAGGTCTCCTGGTCATGTGGCAGGCATGACCAGACACGAGTGCACGGAGTGCTGTTGCCTTTCCTCCCACTATAATTAATCTGGGTTGAAAGGATTTTTGCTGGGGAAACTCCGCTCAGGGGACTGCAGTGGCTCAAGTGGCTAAGATGCAGACTGGGAGGCAGAAGGTCAGCAGTTCAATTCCCAAGTACTGCAGGACGGAGTGAACTCCCGTCTTTGTTCCAGCTTCTGCCAACCTAGCAGTTCGAAGGCAAGAAATTACCTGCCACATGACCACGGAAACGTCTGCAGAAGCAGACAGCGCTGGCTCTTCGGCTTTGAAACAGAGATGAGCACTGAACCCTAGAGTCAGATACGGCTGGCTTTCGAGCAAGGGAAACCTTTACCTTTAACTCCGCTCAGGGGACACCCGAATGAGGCTCCTTTCATGTCCCAAGATCGTTTCCCACCGAAGTCCCTATTGATCTACTTGCAATTTCTTGCTTTCGAACTGCTAGGTTGGCAGGAGCTGGGACAGAGATGGGCAGTACTCAAACCATCTTGCAGTACCTGGGTCTCGAACTGCTGACTTGCCAGCCTTCCAGCTAACAAGGTGAGCTTCTTAACCACTGAGTCACCTCAGCCCCTTCGACCTTTCCCACTGAAGTGGTACTTACAGATACAGGTACTCGCAAATTCTTACTTTTGAACTGCTAGTTTGGGAGGAGCTGGGACAAATGATGGAGGCTCACTCTGTCATGCAGCCCTCTGGTCTCAAACTGCTGACCGACCAAACTTCCCATTGTCAAGCTCAGCTTCTTAACCACTAAGCCACTACTGGTGTTTTACACCCTGGTAAACATACCCAGTGTGGTGTAGTGCATAGTGCAACAGACTAAGACTCAGGAGACTTGGATTCAAATCCCAGTTTAGCTCTGGGAGCTGTCTGGGGTTGTGGAACTGTTAATACCATTCCTTGAATATCTCACTTACCTTGATAGCCCTATGAGAGTCACCCTAAGTTGGTTTTTACTTGATAGCACATAACAGTGACAAAAAAGCCATAAGAGTGAGTTGATGCCCAACAGTGTACTGGTTACTAGACTGCATTGGACTTCCAGAAGGAAAAGAGGGCAGTTGTGTGAAGAAAGGTGTTTCAGTATCTTTGTCTCCCCCACAAAAAAAGCACACCTAAACGTAGCATTTCTTTAAATGTACATAGGTAAAACCTACAGTTTGGTCAACACTCAATGTGTGTTATGTGCTGTCAAGTCGTATCTGACTTATAGAAATCCTAATAGGGGTTTTAAGATACGTGTCTTATTTGAGGAGCTTCCATGGGTGAGTGGGGATTCGAACCCAAGTCTCCTGAGTCTTACTCTGTCATGCTGTCCACACTGGTATCATGGATAGACTTATTCTTGCAAGAATCTTGTCTTCTCTTTTTTCATCTGATCACCCTCTGGACAAAAGAAATGCAGATACAGATTCTATGACGGTGGTGGTGAACCTATGGCACACGTGCCAGACGTAGGATTCCCAACTCTCTCTGTTGGCACTTGTACCATCACCCCATCACAGAGTTTGCCCCACCCCTCTGCCCAGCAGCCCAATGGGAGCGCTTCCTCTCTCCCCCAGCACAGAGTTTGCTCCCCCCTCTGTTTGGGTTTGCCATCACTGTCCTATCTATACCTATTTAAAAAAGCCCCTTAACCATTGGGTTTGTTCAAAGGCTCCTGCACCCGGCCCAACCATCCCCGACCGAGCCCTCAGCACTTACCTTAACCCCCGTCTTCCCAATGCCGCGGGGATCCGAAGGTCGCCAGTGGGGCAGCCGCCCCACAAACGCAACGGAAAAAATAAAACTACGAGTCCCAGAGTCCTCTGCGCTGTGCAACCCCTCAGCCAATCAGGCTGAGGGATGTGAGCGCAGAGGAGGCTGGGAAGGCGCAGCGCGCCGACTTAAAAAAAACCGCCAGGAGGAAAAGACTTCGAAATACCCAACCAGAGCCAGGAGGTAAGCACGGTCGGCAGGGGTTAGGGAGTGCGTGGGAGGCACGGCCCTGGTAACCACGCTGACCCCCCCCCCCCCCCGGCCCCACCACCTAGCCCCCACTCCCTAACCCCCATCGACCGCGCTTACCTCATGCCGGCTCCACCTGGGTCTTTCAAAGTCTTTCCCTCCTGGTGCAGCCTTCTACGTAGGGAGAAGCACCGGCCTCTACTTCGTCTCTGTGGGCGATGTGGCCTCGACGCCTGCAGGGATGAAGGAGAGGCCGGTGCTTCTCCCTACGAAGAATGCCACACCGAGAGGGAAAGACTTTGAAAGACCCAGGCGGAGCCGGCAAAAGTTAAGTGCGGTCGGGGAGGGGTTATGGAGTGGGGGGTGGAGCCCCTGCCCTGGTAACCACATCGCCACCCCCGCCTTGCCCCCCCCCCAATCCATAACCCCCACCGATCGCACTTACCTTTTCCCGGCTCTGACTGGATTTTTGCGTCTGGGGAAGCAACAGCCTTTTCTTTCTCCCCTGTGGGCGTGGAGGCCTCCACGCCCGCAGGGGTGGGGAAAAAAGGCCGGTGCTTCTCCCCACCCACCAACCCACCCACCACAGTAAACCATCTGCCACCCCGGCACACCCACCCACAAACCCACCAAAAGAAACCCACCCACCCACCATGGAAAACCCTCCCCCACCCGGCACACCCACCCACCAACCCACCCACCATGGTTAACCCTCCCCCAGCACACCCACCCACCCACCAACCCACCAAGAGAAACCGGACCACCCACCCACCCACCACGAAAAACACTCCCCCACCCATCACACCCACCAAGCCAACCACCACGGGAAAACCCTCCACCCACAGCCCACCCACCCACTAACCCAACACAGTAAACCATCCATCCACCCACCCACCCACCCCCCACACACAATAAAAAACATTTAAAAAATGGGAGCACTTATGGGAGACTTCTTCCCTCCATGCCGCCGGGAACAAACTAAATTAAAAAACAACAGTCAACAACTCTTACCACAGCTCAACCTTCAGGCCGTAAGAGTACAAATAATAAAAACAAACAAACATAATACTCTAAACCACAGCCCCACCTAGAGGCCACAAGAGAAAAAACAATCAAAAGAATGATTAAATCAAAATAAACAATAAAAAAAACATCAAGTCAAAAACAACAAATTAAAATCACCACCACCCAAACCACCCCTAACCAAAAAATAAAAAAAAACCACACCCAAGAAACTGCCCGGCAAGGCCGGGCACAAATATGCTAGTGATATATAATAAGTATAGCTTTACTAACAGTTGTTGCTGTTTTGCACCATCAAGTTGTCTCTGGCTTACAGTGACCCTATGAATAGGGGGTCCAAAATATCCTGTTCTCAACATCTCTTCTCAAATCTTTCAAATTACAGTAATACCCTGGTTAACGTGTGCACTGCACAGCGTTAAAACTGGATAACGTCGGGAAATTTGAGGAAAACCTTTGCACCACTCAACTTTAAGTTAATGTTGTGTGATGCAAAAGTTTCCCTCAAATTTCTCAACGTTGATCTCTGCCCCAAAGCCCGCAGGACTGGAGACCAGCCCTGCGGGCTTTGGGGCAGAGATCTCCGGAGGCCGGGGATCGGACGCTGTGATCCCCGGCTTGCCTTGGGGGAAAGCGCATGGGCGCGCCTGCCTGCTTTCTCCCAAGGCAAGCCGAGGACCACAGCATCTGATCCCGGGCTTGCCTTGGGAGAAAGCGCCCGCCCGCTTTCTCCCAAGGCAAGCCGGGGATCACAGCCTCCCATCTGCATCTTACTTTGTGGGAAGGCAGGTGAGCGCACTCACCCCCGGCTTCTCCCAAAAGAAGCTGGCTTTTTTTTTAATGTTGTGAGATAAATGTATCGCATAATGTTAAAAATCGGATTACACTAAGACTCGTGGAACCAAGTTTTAGCGTTATCCGGGGTTTTACTGTATAGTCTGTGGTTTACCTTAGGGCAGAGATTCTCAACCTGTGGCCCGTGGCGCCATTTCATGCGGCCCACCACCACGTCCACCGCACCAGGAAGTGCCATGTGGTGGAGGAAGGGCAAAATGGCCATCCGGCCCCCGAAGCTGTCTGAGGGAGCAACGGTTGAGAACTCCTGCCTTAGGGAATCACTCCTTCTTGCTTTTGGCCTTCCTCGTTTTTCACTGCTTTTCATATTTCCCACCATTATTGTCTTTTCCAGAGAACCTTACCTTCTCATCTATTGGATAGTCACTGAGCTATCCAAAAGCTTTACTAACAGTTGGGATGTGAGAACTTTGACATTACTGTTAACTCCTTGGTGCAGACCTTGGCTATGTTAAGGAAACAAAATCAGATTGTAGCTGTTACAGTCAGTAGGAAATAAGAAATCTTGAGTTCTGTTTAGGAAGAAACAGTTTTGAAGTCTACCACCCACTGCCCCAGCAAAGCCTGTATGCTCTTTGCTTTTGAGAGAACTGTTGCCACTTTACAGATTCATATCATCTCTCATTACCTACTCAATGCTACTGAAATGTGTGAGTAACATGTAACTGCCAGCCATGAAAAGCCAGTGGTGCTTCCTTAAAGTAAACATACCGTACAGTACTTTAGTTCTCAGCATCTATTTTTTAAAAAGTACCAATATTAAAACCTAGACCAAGGGCAGGCAAATTATAGTCCTTGGCCTAATTTCAAAATCGTCCTGCAGGCAGCTCAAATCACCCCTCTCCTCACTTGACACATCAACATACTTGACATGCTGTTAAGCCTCTGGTTGCCAGTGTCAGGGGCTAAATGTGTGACATTGTTACATCAAGCTGTTGTTATTGAGAAGCATGGCTCCTGGCCATGATGGGTCATTACAGGATATGATTTTATTGCTTAAACTCTGCAACTGTAGGCCATGAGGGCTTATGGCACAGTAACACATTTGTTAGTCTTCATTATGTCTGTTGGTTTTGACACCAGAGGAATCGGGGGGGGGGGGGGGGAGACTTTCCAGAGGGAGACTAAGACTTGGCCACTATATGAACCCAATACGGGATAGAGAGCGCTTTGTTCTGATCCTGTCTGGCTGTTTTGAAGTTCTGTCTATTGTGTTTCGATTGCTCATTTTTATTTAATTTTCGATCTAGGGTCTCTCCACTACACTGGCAACCAACTGTATAGGCCCCTTACTGGTGGCTAAATATTTCACCCCATTGCTGCTGAATGGAATGGGAGCATTTGGACATCGCGGTTCTGATCTGGATAAAAAGCACCAAGCTCTCCTTGTGAATATAACGGCCAGAGTAGGGTCCATAGGAGACAATGGTAAGGATGATTTAAGACTCGGAAGTCTTAAATATTGTCAGTGCCTAATTTTATTTTTTTTTTGGGGGGGGGATAAATTTTTCACATTCTAATCCTATTAAGAATGTGGCTCAAGTGGCTAAGACACTGACTTGGAGGCAGAAGGTCAGCAGTTCGATTCCCAAGTACTGCAGGACAGAATGAGCTCCCGTCTTTGTCCCAGCTCCTGCCAACCTAGCAGTTCGAAAGCAAGAAATTGCAAGTAGATAAATAAGGACCACTTCGGTGGGAAGGTAACAGCGTTCTGTGTCTAGTCATGCCTGCCACACGACCACGGAAACATCTGCAGAAGCAGACAGTGCTGGCTCTTCGGCTTTGAAACAGAGATGAGCACTGAACCCTAGAGTCGGATACAACTGGCTTTCGAGCAAGGGAAACCTTTACCTTAATCCTATTAAGAGATTGTTCCTTGGTAAATGAACCAAGGTCTTAACCCTGACAGTCATTAATAAAATAAGTAGGTAAAGGTCACCCTTGCTCGAAAGCCAGTCATATTTGACTCAGGGTTCAGTGCTCATCTCTGTTTCATAGCCGAAGAGCCAGCGCTGTCTGCTTCTGCAGACATTTATAAGTAGTTAAGAGTTAATTGGGCATGGATATAATTTCTGTATGTTGAAGCAGGACCCTGATAAAAGATTAGTATTGCCCATTTTTGAAATTTTGACGGTTGATTGCTGTTGAAATTTTCTTTGGCATTACCTTTGTAGCTTTTAATTGGCAATTTAATTTCTCCATGTTACACATTCACAGAGAAACTTCACATCTGGATCAAGTACGCTTGTGGTCTCAGCACCATTTCGCTTTGGAAAGGGCTGGACAGAATATATCCCTGTTCAGTCAAGGTCACGATGATCTTGTATTAAACGTTTACAGAAATGTGAGGGAGAATCAAAATGGAGAAAATATGTAGCCAATTTGTGCACGTGAACTGGTCAACTGATGTTTAAGAACCGTGGGAAATGGAGAAGAATGTGAAAAATGTTAAAAGACCTCACAGGTTCATGGTGGCAGTTTTGTAGAAATTTGTCCATGTTTAATGTTTGGTTATTGTTTCTTTTGGTGAATTAGTGATTACGATGCTGGACTTGATGACTGGAAGGTCGGCGGGTCAGCAGTTTGAGACCCAAGTGCTGCATGACAGAGTGAGCTCCTGTCTCCATTCCAGCTCCCATCAACCTAGCAGTTTTTAAGCAAGAAATTGTAGGTAGATAAATAGGTACCACTTGGGTGGAAAGGTAAACAGTGTTCTGTGCACTCCAGTGTTTAGTCATGCCTAACACATTTCCACGGAAACATCTGCAGATGCAAACGGCACTGGCACTTTGGCTATAAACAGATGAGCACTGAACCCTAGAGTCAGATACGACTGACTTTCTAGCACGGGCAACCTTTACCTATTGTTTCTTTTCTCTCTGACTGCTGTAGGACTGAAAGGTCATGTAGCAAAACCTACATGAAGAAATCCCTACAAGCCAATTAAAATGTGGCCCAGACTGCAGTAACACAGGATTGAGATGTTATTTATGCAAGATTGTTTCAGTAATACCATGCCCTTTGGATTGGCTCCTAGGGAATCTATTTAGTAACTGTTCCTGTTAATTCTGCTAACAACATAACCTCTTGAGTAGCATTGACTCTTCAGACTCTTTAACAAAATGCATGTCCCCTGAAGGTGGGTGAAATGCTTTTGATAAATAGCATTTGAGTTATCATTTGCATGGCTCTGTAACAGGGGTGGGAAAACTGTCGGTCTTCCAGAAGATACTGTTTAGTCCTAGTGCCTAAGGATGATGAGTGTCTAGTACAGTGGTGGCAAACCTGAGACACGCATGCCAGAGGTGGCACTCGGAGCCATCCCTGTGGACACCCATGCAGGCACCCAAGCACAGAGTTTGCTCTGCCCAGCAGCCCAATGTTTGGGAGCGCTTCCTCCCTCCCCCAGCACAGAGTTCACCCCATCCCTCTGCCCACCAGCCCAATGGGAGCACTTCCTCCCTCCCCCCAGCACAGAGTTCACCCCACCCCTCTGCCCACCAGCCCAAAGGAAGCTTTGTTCACCTCCCCTATTGCTGTGTTGGCACTCTGTGATAAATAAGTGGGTTTTGGGTTGCAGTTTGGGCACTCAGTCTCTAAAAGGTTCGCCATCACTGGTCTAGTAGTATGTGGGTGATACTCAGCATGATGTTGTGAACAGAGTGATGGATTAGGACCCAGGAGGCCTTGGTTCAAATCCCAGCTCAGCTATGGAAGCTCACTGGGGCTGTGGAAGGAGTAAAAGCAGTCCTTAAATATCCCACTTGCCTTGAAATTCCTCACTGTGAGTTGGTTCTGACTTGATGCCGCATAACAATATGTGGAGATGTACAGGTTCCCACTGCTGTCTTACACATACCTGCATATCTGGGCATAACACATTTTAGAATTCCTTATGTAAATCATCCACAGAGAGGAAATATGCTTAATAAAACACAGTGGTACCTCGCTTAAAGAGCATAATACATTCCACGGGATTGCTCTCTAAGCAAATTTGCTCTTTAAGCGAGGTGCTCTTTATGCGAGGTTTTACTGTATATTCAGATAATGATGATAAAGAGGGCCTTTTCCCCCTATTGTTCACAGCTAACACACCTAATATGGTTTATGCTAGCAGTGCGTTTTAGGCTGTTAGCAGCAATGGACCAAACATGGGCTCCAGGTATAGCTGGCTGTGCTAGTTTGGTCTGTTGAATGTTGTAGTCCAGCAACATCTGGAGGGCCACACTTTGGCCATACTGCCAACATGAGAATCCTGTGGCCCAATCTAGCTCTGTATACTTGTTAGAAGTGCGGAGATGGGTCCTAATCAGTGGTGGGCTCAAAAAAAGTTTTTTACTACCACACTGTGGGTGTGGTATAGTGGGTGTGGCCAGGGGGAAAGCCCTGTGTTACACCCAAATTAGGACTACTTTACAGTATTTCAAAACTTGGATGGGCATGGCCAGCCAGAATTTCTGCTACCGGTTCTGGTGAACTGTTGCAAACCTGCTTATGCCCACCACTGGTCCGAATGTTCCCTAATTAGTCTAGCTACCTAAGGGAATTTTAGTCCAAAAATCAGAGATCTGCTTGCCTCTAATAACAGTGAACAAGTGCATCAAAAACACACGTGTGTGTCTAGTAAGGACTGACAGCTTTCCTGATTCTCAAAATTGGGGTACTGTATTATTAAAATGGAAATCATTATTGTTAAGTGGGGCCAATTATAGAATGAAAATATAGACCAGACTGATCATAGCAAGCTAATACTAAATTAGATGTGGTAATTAATGCCTGCCTCATTGACTCATACTCTCATGGAATTAATTAACAAATATTAGTGACTCTAATACTGTCAACTGTAGCTTTGCATCATCATCCCCTCAGATATTATACTGAGATGCTTGTTAGATTATTTGGGATACATACATTACGACCATGATCCTAGGCTCTGACAGACACAAAAATAAGTTATCCATTTGTTTTGCTTCTCTGAATAAAAATTATTCAGTTGTATTTAAGCTAGTATTAACATCATCTTTGGTCCACTTTTTCTAGTTACCTTCATGACTGGGGATTTGAACCCGGGATCTTAAATGTGATAGTCTAGTCTGGAGGTGAGCAACTACGGCCTTCTAGATTTTTCATTACAACACTCATCAGCCTCAGCCAGGGATCGACAAGTTGTTTTTTTAATATATATTACAACTCTCAGCATCTCCCAGACAGGGAGCTATGCTGACTGTAACTAACCAGCATAAACAATGATGAAAGATCATGCATGTTGTAGTCCAGAAATATCTGAAGGGACATAGGGCTCTGTCCTTGCTGTAAAGACTATGTCATGCTGACCTGAGTTACATAAAGGTAAAGGTCGCCTTTGCTCGAAAGCCAGTCATATGTGATTCTAAGGTTCAGTGCTCATCTTTATAACCAAATGAGCCAACGCTGTCTGCATCTGCAGACGTTTCCATGAACATGTGGCAGTCATGACTAGCTGCTGGAGTGCATGGAGTGCATTTTATCTTCCCACCAAAGTGGTACCTATTTATCTACTTGCAAATTCTTGCTTTTGAACTGCTAGGTTGGCAGTAGCTGGGACAGAGATGGGAGCTCACTCCATCATGCAGCATTCGGGTCTCAAACTGCTGACCTGCCGACCTTCCAGTCATCAAGTTCAGCGTTTTAACCACAAAGCCGCCGCAGTCCCTTTGGGTTACATATAGATCAGGGGGTCTCAACCTATGGCTCGCGGCACCATTCCATCCAGCTTGCTCCCGCCCCTGCCATCCTTTTCCCTTCCGCCTGGCTTGGCATGTCCCTAATCCTGCTCTATAGCAGGGCGGATGTTGTAAGAAGACTTACAACATCCATCCTGCCATGGATCAGTGTTAGGGACACACAGCCAGGCAGAGGATACAAGGACAGCGGTGGTGGAAGTGGCAGACACAGCACACGGTTGCCCATGTCTTTCATGTGGACCACTCTGGCTGAGCGCAGGCATGGACAGTCATGACATCTTCTTCATCCATGGCAGGCCAGTAAGCAGGTAGGCGGCTGTGGCGTGGGGGGGGGGGGGAATGTTTGTGGGCTGGACTTGCGGCATGGCGGGGGAGTGTTGGTGGTGGTAGTGGCAGTGGGTGGGAGGGAGACGAGTATTGGCGGTGGGTGTATGCGAAATTTTGGTGGCGGTGTGGAGGGAAATGTTGGTGGGCTGGACTGGTATTCCGCCGTTCCCGCCTTTGGCAGTAGCAGCAGGGGGCACCAGTCCGGCTCGCAAACAGTCTGAAAGGGCATGATTCGGCCTCAGCTTTAAAAGGTTGAGAATCCCCTTTTTGGGAAAAATGGGCTGATTCACGCATTGCATTTTGTAAAGCGTTTGCATAAAAATGCTTAAAGTACATGGAACTGTACAAGCTCCATCTTGGCAACCTTGTTAAAATTACATGAAACTATTACAGAAACCATCTTGAGGACTTGTAAAGGTATGATAAACATTTAACAATCATTAAGCTGCTTCCTGCTGACCATGATTAGCACTGCATTGTCAAAGGATGTCTTTCCAGAGGCATCAAAAACAGCAATTACAAAATGTCTGTTAAAAAACCCTAAAATGAACCAGAGGCAAATGCCTAGTTATTAGCCAGTTTCCATCCTGCCTTATTTGGGAAAGGTTGTCAAAAAGGTGGTAACTGAGCAACTTCAGAAAGAGCTAGAATACACATCCATACTTGACCTTTTCCATTCTGGGTTCTGACTTGGCTATGGCACCGAGACAGCTCCAGTGGGTGATCCTGTTTGCCATCTGGACAAAGAGGAGGAGTCCTTGCTGATATTTCTAGATCTTTAACAGCCTTTAATACAGTGGATTGTGTATTTTGTTGAGGAAATTGGGGAGAGTGATGTGTTTTGCCAAGCCAGTATGGGAGTGATTTTCATTTTTCCTCTCCAAGAAGAAACAGGAAGTACAGTAATACCTCATACAAAGTCCGCTTCATACAACATCAGATTCATACAACATCGCCTAATTCCTTGAAAAAAGTTACCTCATACAAAGTCGTGCGACTCTGTATGAGGCATTTGGGTTTTCCCAGGTTGCATTGTGCCTGGGCAATATAAAAGGCAGAACACATGCGTGCATTGCTCTTGTGGGTTTTGCATGAGGCGAAGAGTGTTTAGGAGTAGCTTTGAGCACGATTTTGGATATTTTTTAATTTTTTCGTCAGAATTTTTAGAAGCATTCCTGGGATTTTTGCAGCATTCTTCAGGTTCTTGGACAATCAGGGTTGTTTGACATGTCTTTGTAATGTTTTTAGCCTTTAGACAATGATTTCTTAAAGTTCTGTCAGGTTCCTGTCTGTTTCCTTGACTTTGCCCTGAAGTCTGTGCTGTTACAGTACAATGTATCTCTATGGAAACGACGTTGTATGAGGCATCGCGGCAAGGATTTGGACGTTGTATGAGGCATCGCGACTAGGATTTTGCATGCCTCATACAAAGTCCAAATCCGTATAAAGTCCAAACTTGTGGAACCAAGTTTGGACGTTGTATGAGGTATCACTTTACCGTATTTGTCAGTGTATAAGATGCACTGGAGTATAAGATGCACTCTGTTTTTTCCAGTGTATTAGGGGGAGGAGAGTATGTCTTATACGCCGGCCAAGACGGTAATAGTAGAGGACTACTAGAGCATATCAGCTCTCTGAGAATTTTCATGTGGAGTACTGCAGGTCTGTTTTAACTGAAAGTTGTCCAACATATAAAGCAAAGCAATTACACTTATGTACTGCTCCATAGTACTTAGTGCACTCTCAGGGCAGTTCACAGAGTAATTAGCATTTTGCCCCAAACATGCTGGGTACTCATTTTACTGACCTTGGAGGGATGGAAGGCTGAGTCAGCCTTGAGCCATGGTCAGGATTGAATTTACAACGTTCTGACTGTAGTACAGCAGTTTAACCACTGCGCCACCAGGGCTCCTACTAACAAAATCGTTGTCAGAGATAATCCTTGGCTTTGAAGTTGGGTGCCATCAATATGCTGATGACTTCCAGATATATTCTACATTTGTTAAGCAGCCCTGTGACATCACTTAGTCATCGTTGGGAACCTGTAGTCATGTGGCTGAAGGTCAACAAAATGAAGCTGAATCCAGCCAAGATAGAGGTGATACTCACGATAGAGGTGATACTGACAAATCCACCTGTCACTTCCCTAATGACTAATGAAGGAAAAAATTTCTTATGAATTTTGGCCGGCTGTTCTGAATTATGCAGCTGTAACCTCAAGATTAGACTACTGTAATTCACACTACATGGGCCTACCCTTGAAGACAACTCAGAAGCTAAAACTAATACAATACAAAGCAGTGAGGCTATTAATAGGCACTTCTCATTGAGATCATATAATACCTCTCCCCACCCAGCTCTCAGGTTACAAGTAGTTTTATGGGTTCAATTCAAGATGTTGTTTTTTTCAAAGCACATATATACTGGTCCACCTCAATCGCTATGAGCCCCTGAACTAGATAAAGTCATTTGTACCTGCCCTTCTAAGAGTGGCCAAAAACCAAAGCAATCTAGTTTGCATTTATTTTGTAAAAAAATATCCTTTCTCATTGTTGCCTTCATGCTCTGGAATGCTCTTTCTGAGTCCCTGCTAAGTTTGACATCCCTATAGTGATTCAAGAGGAGCTGTAAGACCGTTGTTTCCCCTGGCCTTTGCTATTCTACCATTATGTGGCATGTGTTTTTGAATGTTTATGTTTATATTTCTTGCTTGAGTTTATTATATTCTGTCATCTATATGAATATTTTATTGTTATATGTTTTCTTTCCGTTGTGTGTGCTTTTGTGGGTCTCTTTGGAAAGAAATGAATGTACATGAAAATAATGAATATAATTGTGTGAGAAACATGTATCATTTCAGAAGCACAAAAATTATTAGCAATGATTACTGTAGTACTAGAGGTCTCATAGTCCTGACTATACCTCAAGAGCCACATTCATTGTTACTTGTAATATTGATGAGAAAATTACTGTAGCAATGAAGAATTCATAGATATCACCTTATTTCCCTAATGGCCTTGTCTGGAGAAGATTTAATGGCCATAATTAATCCATGATTTACTGCTCACAAATTATTTAGCTCTTTTGAAAAAGGAATTAAATATGTAGTAGGCTGAGGTGTTGGCTGTGATCTGCTTGATACGCGAGCTCTATGTGGTGCTGGGAGCAAGGTATAGTGACTCCGTTCTGTTTTAATTTTCAGCCTTAGGAGGATGGTATAGCTACCGGATGTCAAAAGCAGCTCTCAACATGGCCACCCGGAACCTCAGCGTTGAACTCAAGAGGGGGAAGGCTAAAGTAGTATGTGTTTCCTTGCACCCAGGAACTGTGGACACTGATCTGTCCAAACCTTATCACAAGAATGTTCCCAAAAACAAACTCTTTTCTCCAGAACACTCTGTCAATTGTCTTATGCAAATTATAGACAAGCTCAACATGGGGCAAACGGGAAAGTTTTTTGCCTGGGATGGGTCAGAACTACCATGGTAGTTAACAGAGAAATTCTAACAGTCACCTTCTTCCAAAGAAGCCCTGAACTTCAGTGGAGTTCTCTTCTAGGTAAGTGCCTCAGGATTGCAGCCCTTTAGAGCACAGCTTAGGAACTAGAAGACTTAGAGTTGCATAAACGGAAATAGCTAACGCCATTGGGACTAGTCCTAAATTTTGTGACACTTGTACTTTTCCAGGGCCACACAGACTGCCTCAAATGCAATAATAATAATAATTAAAAGTGGCTAGATGCCAACTTTGAGCTTTGAAAAAGTGTTATTTTTGGTGTTGAACTATGCAGAGAACTTCCCAGACAGTCTTCCCAAACGGGCCAGCTTTGGGTGCCTACGCCAAAAACTGGGAAGGAAGGCTACAACCCTGAGAAGAGCCTTTTCCGAAGGCTTTAAAGCTTATTGGTTAAAAGTTTTGGCAGTAAGACCACCCACCGTATCACCCACTCTTAGTCCGCCATTTCACCTCAGTTCTCTTCTTTCCGCCTTCACAGCAGGACGACCGTTGAGAGCTCTGAAGTGGTCCCTATTTATCTACTTGCAGTTGGTAGCCACCCAGAGTGGGGATGAAATCCCAGATGGGTGGGGTATAATAATAATAATAATAATAATAATAATAATAATAATAATAATAATAATAATAATAATAATAATAATAATAATAATAATAAAAAAAAAAGATAACTTTACAACCTGCTGAAAAGGTGAATGGCTAAAGCCAGGGGCTTCTAGAAGCCACAGTTCACCCTAACATACTGGGAAAAAAGACCAGGCAAGGCCTGGCAACCACAGAAACAGCATTGGGGAGCCATCTTTTGCATATCACATTCAGCAAACGTTTTTCTTCAAAGTGCTATGATGATTCCAAAAAGCAATAATATGTAGCTTCAGGCTGCTGCTTGTAGACTTTGCATGGTATCTGTAACCATTCCAGATGTTGCTTCTTTCATGCCTGACAATTGACCTTGATGGCTAGGGCTGATAAGGATTGTGTAAAAAATATGGAAGGTGTTGGGTTGGCAGGTAGTCATTCCTGCAGACCCTTAGAGCTAGCAGACTATGAGAGAGAAAGAGCTCTCAGAAGTACCCCAGTGCTACTGGAAGCAAGGTATCCTCTTTTGTTACTAGAGTGAGATTCCCTTTGCTGGACGACTCCGATGAACATGGCCTGGATAACCATGTCTTCCCAAATGCGCAAACGGTGCTTACTCACCCCAAGAGAGGCCAGTAAGACCACCAGAAACAGGGCTTCCTTGGTGGTGGCACTGTCACTATGAAACTCTCACACACATATCTTGCAGGCCTCCTCCCTCTCCATAGTCTACCTACATGTTAAGCAAAGCAGCACTTTTTAAAAAGGCATTGGCTGACATTGCCCCTAGCTGATTTTACGATCACATTGGATTCCTAGCATAACATTGTCTTCATCTTTTTAAGAACAGGGGGCTTTACTTGAGGTGATGTAGTTTGGTATGGGTGGGTTAATATTTTGCATGTGCTATGATAATTTGTATTTTCACCACCCAGAGTGACAGCTTAGTCAGATGGATGGTATAGAAATTAAAGAAATGAATAAATATTGCCTCCAATGGTGTCGTTGTCCTTTACTGGCGCTGTGTATGCAGTCCAAAAGAATCTAGATTCTGCTTCAAATGAATAGTACAAGCTCAGTTCTGCAGCCTCTACAGATTTATGTCAAAGGAGACCTATTTGCTGCTGTTCAACAATATCAGTAAAACGTTATTAAATGCTGGTGTCCATCTGACACAAAGAAAGAAAGAAAGTAAAACAGTATCGTGCAAAACATAGCAACTTGTTTGCTAATGAGAACTCATTGTGGGGAACATCTATGCTGGTTGCTAGTTTTTGTTTTGTTTTAGTGCTCTTTCAAGGTGATAGTCTCAAACTAGCCATTAAATTGTTCAGTGTTTTAATCTATCCTAATCATTTGGCATTGGCCATGCTAGCACAGACCTCTGGGAGTTGAATTCCTAAATGCCTGGATGGCCCATATTTCCTGATCATGGGTTAGTGTTTAATTAATTTAATTTAATAGATTTATATACCGCCCTATCCAAAGGACTCTGGGTGGTGTACACAAGTCAAAACCAATATACAGGTAAAACAATTTTAAAAACCCTTAAAAATATAACAATGTTACCCCACCCCACCCTGTGCCATCTATTATCTAAAAACACTTGTCAGTCTAAGGAGACAATGGTTCTTAAGTCTCTACAGATGTTCTGGATTTCAGGTCTTGGAAGCCTCCGCAAGCATGCTTCATGGTCAGAATTTCTGGGTGCTAAACATGAGGACATCTGTAGAGCCATCTTGCTGTAAACCAGCCCATTTAGTAAAATCTGTAAGAGCAGTCATTCTGCAGCCATTTTGTAGAAGCCTGCTTTGGTGTATGAGAACTAAGACAATTGAAACAGCCGAAGGGTCGGCTTAACACATCTTTATTGCATGATGGTCCGGGGGAACATGTGGTAATGGTGGATGAACAGCTCAATATATACGGTGGCTATACATTTGAATGTGGCTCCTCGATAGCCCATTGGCTACTGTCTGCGTGACGTCATTCCCCGTCACGCCCTTCTTGTCCAGGTGAGGTGGTGGCGGGAATCTTCCCGCGCTGTAGTTGTTTGGGGAATTGGAACCATGTGAGCTGGGCGCTCGCTATTGCCCCCTAGTGGTCACTAGCTCGCGCCCTGATACAGAAGGTTACTGTGTTACAGCTGGTGGTTATTATATCCACTCATTCGAGTGTTACATTACTTAAAGGTATACTACTCCAGACACAACATCCCTCCCCCCTAGGATGAGACGAAGTCTTTCATCCAATATGGTTTATTGCAAACGCGTTTTGGGCGCAGGGCTGGCTGGCTTGTCCCGGGGGCGCTATCACTTCTGTGTTCCCTGGTCTCTTGTCCTGCAATGGGAGAGGGAGACTCGTTAACGACTTGCCGCGGCTCCGCGGCTTTCGGGGTAGGGGTAAACTCCATTGTGGGAAAACCGGGGGCACTGGGGGCTAACGAAAACCCCCGCTTCTCGCCTGGATGGGTGGGGGACCACTCCGAAACACCCCCCCCCCCCAGTTTTGTAACTCAAACTCAAAATCATCTACTGGGGTATCTGTGGGGGTATCTCTCAGGATATCTATGGGGACAAACTTATTCCCTTCCCCCCTTGGTGGGGACCACTGGCCCCCCTCTCCTCCCCCTTGGGCTGAATGGGTGGGGGAGAACCCTAACGTTGAATCCTGTTCTGCGCTGTCCGCGCTCTGGCTTCCGGAGACCCGGCGCTGGAGTTGGTCTGCGTGCCGCCTCCAGAGTAGACCTGTGCTGGTCTCTACGCAATAGGACACGGGACCCGTCTGCCCAATGACTACGCCCGGAACCCAGGCTGGCCCTGCGCTAGCATAGTTTCTGCAGTGAACCGGGGTGCCTATTTCGAAACTCTTCGTGCCCGCTAACCCGATGTTCCTCCCAGTGTCCTCCACCCTCTTAGGGTCTAGCCTGGTCAGTATCGTAGTCAGCTTCCTGCGCATTAGGAGCTCTGCGGGCGAGTATCCTGACGCTAGGGGGGTCACCCTGTATCCCAGCAAAAACTGACACAACTGCAGGTTTAGATCCCCTGGGCCCATGCGCCTCAGCGCGTCTTTGGTGGTATGCATGAGGCGTTCTACCTGGCCATTCGTCGCCAGGTGGAAAGGCGCGGAGGTGATGTGCCGGATGGCGTTGATGTCGGTGAATGCCCTGAATTCGGCGGACGTGAAACAACTAGCGTTATCGCTAACAAGGGTGTCGGGTATACCGAACGTGCTGAACACCCTGCGCAATTGTTTAATTGTTGCGGCCGAGGAGGTGTTCGCAACTGGGATAACCTCCAACCACTTGGAGTAAGCATCCACTATGAGGAGAAAAAGCGATCCTCTGAAAGGGCCCGCAAAGTCAATGTGCACGCGGGACCACGGCCCCTTTGCCGCATCCCATTCCCTGTGCGGAAGTCGAGCCTCTTCGGGCCGGGAGCTTTGGCAACTCTCGCAAGTGCCCACCATGTGCTCGATATCAGCGTCCAACTGGGGCCACCAGAAGTAGCTCCTGGCCAATGCCTTGGAGTGGACAATTCCAGGGTGGCTGACGTGCAGCAGCTTAAGCACCCTAGCTCTCAGGGATTCAGGGACGATTACCCGCTGGCCCCACAGGAGGCACCCCCTCTACAAGGACAGTTCTAGTTTTTTCCTAAAAAATGGGGCGAACTCCGCCACCGGGGAGGACGTTGGCCACCCTTTCTTCACCCAAGAACTGACCAGGGCCAACGTCTTGTCCTTGCTTGTCGCCTTGGTGATCTCCGCGGACACTATGGAGGGTGAATCTAAGACCTCTATCATGAGCACTTGGTGGTCTTGTTCCACCTCACACACGTGGCTGCTTGTGTGGGGGAGGGGTGACCTCGACAGGGCGTCCGCGTGGCTTATGTCCTTTCCAGGGCGATACACCAGCACGTTCTGGTACGCGTTTAAAAAAATGGCCCACCTGAGCATCCTAGGGGACAGAATCTGTGGCGTGGGCTTGTCTGCAGTAAAAATGCCTAGCAGGGGCTTGTGGTCAGTCACGATGGTGAAGGGGCGGCCATAGAGGAAGTCGTGGAACTTTTTCGTCCCAGCAATTATCGCTAACGCCTCCCTGTCTGTCTGTGCATAGTTGCGCTCTGCCTTAGACAGGGACCTGGAGTAGAATGCCACCGGGGCCTCCCGCCCGTTTTCCAACACGTGGCACAGAACCGCCCCCACCCCCACTGGGGATGCATCACATATCAGAACCACTGGTCTCTTGGGGTCAAAATGGGTTAATATGGCGTCTGAGGATAGCAGTTGTTTCAGCTCATTGAATGACCTCTCCTGGCTCTCACCCCATTTCCATGCCTCGTCCTTTTTTAGTAACTTATGAAGTGGCTCTGCTACCGATGCCTTCCGAGGCAGGAAGGAATGGTAGAAGTTTAAGAGCCCCAGGAACGACTGCAATTCGGGCTTGGAGGTGGGGCGAGGAGCATTTTGAACGGCAGCCACCATTGATTTGGAGGGTTTGATGCCTGCAGGGGTTACCCGGAAACCCAAGAACTCAACCTCTTTTGTGAAGAAGACGCATTTGTCTTTCCGCAGCCTCAACCCCGCCTTTTCAAATACCGTCAGTACTTTGTCTAGCCTCTCAGCCAATTCTGACTCACTCCCCCCGTTATCAACACGTCATCAAAGTATGGTAAGACCCCCTCCAAACCCTTTAAGAGGCGTTCCACGAGCGATTGGAAGATGCCTGGCGCCGAGTTCACGCCAAACTGTAGGCGCGTCACCTGGAACGCCCCCTTATGAGTGACTATCGTCTGCGCAGCAGCTGCAGCTGGGGTTACCGAGAGCTGCTGGTATGCCTGCGCCAGGTCAAGCTTTGCAAAACACTTCCCCCCATGTAACCTGGCCAACAGGTGGCTGACTACCGGCACCGGATACGCATTTGGGCGTATCGCCTTATTAATGGTGCATTTGTAATCAGCGCATATTCGAACCTCCCCGTTGGCCTTCAGCGCTGTTACAATCGGAGTTTCCCACTCCGCGGAATCAACAGGAACAAGGATCCCCTGGCCCACCAATTTGTCCAGTTCCGCCTCTATCTTGTCCTTGAGTGCAAAAGGCACTCTGCGCGGTTTGAGTCTTATTGGGCGGACCTCCGGGTCCAGGTCGAACGCAATTGGGGGTCCCTTGAATTTTCCGAGTCCCTTCTTGAACACTTCGGGGTGCGCGTCACACACCTCCTGTATTGGGTCAGTGCCAACGGCATGCACCCCCCCAATGAACAAACCCAGGGGCTTAAACCATTGAGTCCCGAGGAGGCAACAACTCCCCCCCCCCTTGAGAACAACCAGGGGAAGTTCCGCGGCGCGTTGCTTGTATTGGACCTTGAATTTTCCAACCCCCAACACCGGAATGCTATTTCCCTGCACGTCCCGCAGCGTAGACCTCAGTGCTTTGAGCTTGGGCCTCACGTTGGGGGAAATTCCCAAAAACTCCCTCTGGGAAATGATTGAATAAGAGGAACCCGGGTCTATCTCCATCTTAACGGGGGGGCCTTGCACCAGTACCTCAACAAAATAACGGGGGTGTCCTAAGGACACGCTGTGGACTGCGGTGTCGTCGCCGCTGTCGTCGGAGATGTGGCCCACGCCGTCCTGCTTCCTCGAGGGCCGGACGCCTTCCTGGATCCTCGGTGAGCGGTCTGTCGAGCCTTTCTGGTCTCTGCGCCGCCATCTGCAAACCTTGGCTATGTGCCCTCGGCGCCCACAGTTGTGGCACTCGGCCTTCCGGAACGGGCACTTGATGCGGTCATGGGCTGCCCCTAGCCGTCGCAGCGTCGGCCATGCTTCCGCACCTTCCGGACGTCCTCGTCCTCGCTGCTCTCCGTGGAGGAGTGTGGCGCCCACATGGCCGCTTGCACCGAGCCCGCTGCCTTGTCGGGTTGTGGGGGCCTTGCTCTGAACCCCTTAACCCCGGCCCTCGTGGCTTCCACCGCCTGCGCCTCCTTCACGACCTCTTGCAGCGTCGGGGGCGGCTCCTGGTTCATCAGCTTTCGCTGAACCTCCTCGTCCCACAGGCCGCACAGCATGCGGTCCCTGAGGGCGATTTCCAGGTTCTCCCATTTGCATGGGCTGGCAGCCAACCGGAGGGCCGCTGCAAAGGCAGCCACGGACTCACCCGGCACCTGGACTCTCTTCCAGAACGCATCCCGAGCCGAAAACATCGAAACCGAGGGCTGGAAATGGTCACGCATCGCTTTCAGGAGCTGCTTGACCGGCACTTCGTTCACCTTCTTCGGAGACACCAGGTCCACCAATACCTTCATGGCGGGGAACCCGAGCATCCTGATGAGAATGGCCCTCTTCTTCCCCTCGTCTGAGATATCGGACACCATCAGTGCGCTTTGGAAGTCCATCTCGAAGAGCTCCCATTCTTCCAGTTTGTTGATGTTGAAACCGGCCTGCGTTGTCTTGATTCCGTGGGGATCCATCATCCCACCTTCGTCGCCAATTTGATGTATGAGAACCAAGACAATTGAAACAGCCGAAGCGTTGGCTTAACACATCTTTATTGCATGATGGTCCGGGGGAACATGTGGTAATGGTGGATGAACAGCTCAATATATACGGTGGCTATACATTTGAATGTGGCTCCTCGATAGCCCATTGGCTACTGTCTGCGTGACGTCATTCCCCGTCACGCCCTTCTTGTCCAGGTGAGGTGGTGGCGGGAAACTTCCCGCGCTGTAGTTGTTTGGGGAATTGGAACCATGTGAGCTGGGCGCTCGCTATTGCCCCCTAGTGGTCACTAGCTCACGCCCTGATGCAGAAGGTTACAGTGTTACAGCTGGTGGTTATTATATCCACTCATTCGAGTGTTACATTACTTAAAGGTATACTACTCCAGACACAACACCTGCTTAGTGAGGACCATGAGAGGTCTTTTCCCTTTATTACTGCCCGGTTGTAGAATGCGTTCACTTTAGAGCTATCATCAGTTTCTTCTCTCTTCCCTTGTAAAGAAAGGAATAAAATCGGTGGGCTCCAAAAAAATTTACTACCACACTGTGGGCGTGGTATGGTGGGTGTGGGCAGGGGGAAAGCCCTGAGTTGCACCTAAATTAGGACAATTGTATTTCAAAACTTGGTTGGGGCGGCCATCCAGAATTTCTGCTGCCGGTACTGGCGAACTGGTTCGAACCTACTGATGCCCACCACCGAATAAAATTTTAAACTGTTGATGCCTTTGGTAAAAAGTGTTTGAGAAGAAATAGATAAACAAGTGTTTTCTGCACTGTTAGGCTACCACCAAGGAAATGAGAGCAAACCGTGCATTTCTGATTGCTAGTTAACAGGCAGCCTTAGAAGTAAGAAAATTTTTTGTGATCAGAAATTTTCTTGCCAATACAACATTTGTGTTATCATATAGTCATTAATTGGTCAACATTATTACCAGGAAAGTACAGAAAAGGTACATTGTCTGTCCCCGCTGTTCTCAATTAAGAAACCCTTTGTTACACAGATTCAGTTTCATCATACAGTATTTCCTCATCTTTTACACATTTCCTACACATTGAGGGAGACAAACATGATGCAGTGTCTCATTGCAGACATGAATACTTACTGATGCAATGAGAAGATCCACTGACTTAAATGGAGTATCTCTTATTATGTCACATCGGTCTCGTATCTGCCATGCCCACCCTTTGAACTTTGGCTGGTAGAAGAAAAATCAAACAAGGCTTGACGCAGGAGAAAGACCTCCTTGCCCATAGCAATCAAGGACTGCAAACAGTACAGATTTCCAGGGCATTTTGCCTGGGGCCTTGCTTGGTTACAAGCCAAAGTATACCACAGCATATGTGCCTGTACATGAAATGTGGCGATCTTCAAGTGCATTGAGGGAAGAAATTATAGATCTTAATGTAAAAGAGACTTTTTACTGTGTGGAAAATGCTAATCAAAGTTGTGAAATAAGTCAGAATCGATGAAATAATATATTTGCTCGAAAGTCAGTCATATCTGACTCTAGGGTTCAGTGCTCATCTCTTTATAGCCAAAGAGCCAGTGCTGTCTGTGTCTGCAGACATCTCTGTGGACATGTGGCAGGCGTGACTAGACACCAGAGTGCACAGAATGCTATTTACCTTTCCACCGAAGTGGTACCTATTTATCTACTTACAGGAGCTGGGACAGAGATGAGAGCGTACTCTGTCATGCAGTACTCAGGTATCCAACTGCTGACCTTCCACTCATCAAGCTCAGCATCTTAACCACTAAGACACCATAGTCCCTGGTGAGATTATTACAAGATTGCAAATTGCCAAGAGCGTCATTTTCTTTAGAAAGTCAAAAACCCCTCCAGATTGAGGCAAGGTAAACTTCATAAAATGTAATTAATTTTAATTTCAATTTTTAAAAAGTTTTCCAAAACTGCTATAGGCTCCTTCTGCTTTCTTGTGCTCTGCTACTGCAGCTCACAAGTGGAAATGGAGATGGGTGGAGTAAAGAGTAATGGAATTTAACAAAGTCAGGGAGCTTGTGGAAGTTTCCCTTGTATGAATTTTCCTGTTCTAAAAAATTGAGCCTTCTCACCAAGTCCTCTTTATTCATGAACAGAGCAACTGTACAAACAGTTCTGCCTCACTTGATTTGGCTAGGAGACAAAACATTGTTTGGCCCTTACCACACTTACACAGCAAAAACATTAGGAGAAAAGGGGATGATTTCAAATGCAGCATTCTCAGGTTCCCCTCCCCCTTCCAGGAGCCCATATTCTTTAATGTTTTTGTCAATGGCCTAGATCAGGGGTCTGCAAACTTGGTTCTCCAGGTGTTCTTGGACTTCAATTACCAGAAGCCCAAGTCAGCTTTTAACTCTTTTTATATTGTTTTTTTAATTGTTGCTGAGCTGCCAGTGAGGTGTTCACTGGACTGTGTACACCGCCCAGAGTCTATTGATTGGGGCGTTATATAAATCTACTGTAAATAAATAAATAAAATATGCTGATCAGGGCTTCTGAGAAATGAAGTCCAAGAACATCTGGAGAGCCAAATTTGCAGCCCCCTGGCCTAGATAAATGGAGAGGGAATCCTTCCGGTATTTGCAGTTCATCCCAATGCAAGAGAAATTGCAAATACAAAAGGACACTGGGAGAACAGGTTTGAAATCAACACACTTAAATTCTGCAAGATCAAGTGCAAAAGTTTGCATTTAGGCAAAAACAAAAATCCAAAACCACAGGTAGAAGATGAGGTGCACCTGGGTTGGTGTGAGGTACAAACACAGAGGATCTTAGGATTTGTAGTTGATTACAAGCTGAACATAGGTCAGCATGATGCTGCTATGGGGAGGGGGGTGTACGATTTTAGACTGCTCTAATAGCACTGTAGTTGTTATTTCAAGCTGTCAAGGTATTCCCGGTGACAGGACTTTCAAGATGCAAGTGTTTCAAGAGTTGGTTACTATTGGCACCTTTCAGCAAGCATCTGTGGCTGAGCAGGGACTTGTGCCCACATTTCCAGAGTCATAATCCAACACCCTATCTACTACTGGCTCTTGGAATCACAGTTACCAGGTCATCAAATGTAGTAGTTCCACTTGGCTGCATTAGTCAACTTATCCGAAATGTTATGTCCATTCTTGATGTCAACATTCAATAATGATGTACTACTGGGGTGACAGAAATGGTCTATCCATTGGAAAATAAACAAGAAAAGTTTAGAAGTGAGATGTTTAACCCAGAGGAAAGAAGCTAGCAAGGGCAAAAATAGCATTTGCTGTCAATGCAGATGACAACTTCTTCAGTGTCTTGAAACTGGGAAAGAGGTGATGCTTTAGCTTCTTCTTCTTCTGTGCCTAGGCCAGACGTGAAACTGCAGAATGCTTTAGCTTGAGAAACAGTTGCTTATTATTATTGATCTCATTAGTCTCAAAGCAGTCACGCATGGTTCTAGTTCTTTTCAACGTGACATCAGTAAGAGGATGTTGACTGTTTCTAAAACCTCTGCAATAGCTTATTAAAGACACAACTGAGGTCTGAAAATTTTGTTCCTGGTATTTATACAAGGTACTGTATCTGGGCACTCTAATGATATGATGTTAGTAATGAGTTAGATGTACAGATAAATAGCAACTTCTAAATCATGATCTGTGAATATAGCCAGATAAGTTGTAACATTTTAAAAGATGCTCTCAGTGTCTCAAAGGTCTTGTTGATTCCTTGAGATGTTTTAAGGCTACTCCCAGGAGTGTTGTTTACTACTGTACCTGTGGGAAATGAGGTTGTTTCAATATGCTTTTATTATGCAGTTGACCTGCTTTGCTTACATAATATTACTGGAATGCTAATGACATAATCTTCATTTAAAAGGAAAAAAATTCTCAGCAGTCTTCAACATCGCCCAGAGAAGAATCCAAATGGAGGCTAATGAGCCCAATTTTGTTTGGTATTCATTTTGGGAACATGGTTGAGTCCCCATGAAGAATGTTGTCTGACCAGTCATTATAAAGAGACATGTGGTAAGAGACAGGATGGCAGGCGAAACAAGGCAAGAGACTAAAGAGAAGTGAACATCTATGATACAGCTTCACCTTACTCAGTTGATATACATCTGAAACACTATTGCAATCAAATCAGAATTTCAAAATCTAATAAGGTGGTTGAATGAGGTGTAAAATATTGTGGAATGGATTAAACCACATCATGCAGGAGTGCATCATAAGCATAGTTAACACATCAGAAACTGGATATGCTGACTGAAATTCTGGGAGCTCGGTTAGAAGCAGGGAGTGCCTCAAAGTTCTGATGGCAATAAATACTATCCAAATGCATGGGTTTTCCCCCCTTTTCTGAAGTGGAAAAGACTTGTCTTTAAAGTTCTTCTTTGTGGTGTCTGTGTCCACAAAGAACACATTCAGAACATTTTGAAATTGAGCAATCAGATTGGAAATATTCCACTTCATGGTCTAGTGTGCATAGTCCTAGATCCTGTCATTCTCATTTAGTTCCTCTTTGACTGCCATGCTTGCAAAAGGCAAAATAACAAATCTAAACAGTATCAGAAGGATAGGAACAGTAAATGCACCAAAAAAGCACTAATTTTGTAGGGGTGGGTGATTCTTATTTCCTCCTTTTTCAAAAAGCAATTTGTATGGAAATGGTATTGAGGGCTAAACAACAGTAATGGATAACAAATAAACTTTAGTTCAGCTTGAGTTTAGGGTCTTCATTCTCTACTTTGGGCGATTTTTAAGGGTTTTCTGATAAGATAATGGCCCCCAAAAGAGGTTACATGAGTAACAAAATACTTGGTCTTAAAACTTTAAGTTCCTCGTGAGATTTGGGGTACACATCCCTGACTTGTTAGTCATGTCTACATCCAGAAAAATAAATAAGTATGCTTTGTTCACTGAAGTTAGTAATAGGGAACCAACCAAGTACCATTTAAATAAAGGTCAAGGGATTTAATCCCTTGCACTAGCTTGAGGTCTTTCTTACTTTTAGAGAAGGCCACCTGTTGTACCTTTCTGGAAGCAACATAAAATTACTTTTGCTTTGTACTACTGGCTGTGTCTTGTCTTTGCTTTTGCTTCAGAGTAAACCCTGAAACTTTAATTTAGGTGACAGAATCATGATGGATTCCACAGGCAAGAAATCTGCATGATTTCAGAAGGATTGGTGCAAGCCTAGATAGTCATGATAATTGGAGCCAGCTTAAGGATTTTAAAATAGTGAAGTGTGCTGGCATTGGAAGAATGAATGTCTTGGAAATGGAAAATGTTGTTCTTGCTCCACCTACCCCAAGAGAGAACATTTGAACAGCTCCAGATAAAGCATCCCTGAACATTTTAAGATGGACCAGTCAGACACTGAGGCCTTCCGTTCACTTCTATCCTTCCCCCAGTATTTTTACACAAATTTCTTAAACTATCTTTCACCTGCTCTGACTTGCACCAAATCTTCCTTGAATCTTAGTTTGCTATTCTTGGTTGTTGATGTCACTTTCTTCCATCTCATACCTTTCTCTTTGTCCTCAAAGGAAAAGAAATCTTTCTTTTTTCCTATCTAGAGTATTTCCCTGACCAACTCAAGCCTTCTTATTTTTCTAGGCAGAAACATGGATGTGATTCCTTTACAGAGGAGGAAATGCGCTCAGGTAACCATTCAAAAGGCTGAATCCATAAATGAATGTTGGTCTTGTGCATCTGTGCATGTCCTGTCTAACATAGGATTTCCTTAGAAACTATAAAAACTATGTCACCCAGTGTTATGTATGTTAACTGTGTTTTCTGACAGGAGCGGAATGTATCTTTTCTCATGTATCTATTCTTATGCAAATAAGTGGATCGAAAAATGTGCACACTCTATTAGCCAATGAGCTTGTTGTATTATTGTTACTGTTTATAGGAGCGGAATGTATCTTTTCTCATGTATCTATTCTAACCCAAATAAGTGGATCGAAAAATGTGCACACTGTTAGCCAATGGGCTTGTTGTATTATTGTTACTGTTTATAGGAGCGGAATGTATCTTTTCTCATGTATCTATTTTTATGCAAATAAGTGGATCGAAAAATGTGCACACTCTGTTAGCCAATGAGCTTGTTGTATTATTGTTACTGTTACTGTTTATAGGAGCGGAATGTATCTTTTCTCATGTATCTATTCTTACCCAAATAAGTGGATCAAACAATGTGCACACTGTTAGCCAATGGGCTTGTTGTATTATTGTTACTGTTTATAGGAGCGGAATGTATCTTTTCTCATGTATCTATTCTTACCCAAATAAGTGGATCGAAAAATGTGCACACTCTGTTAGCCAATGGGCTTGTTGTATTATTGTTACTGTTACTGTTTATAGGAGCGGAATGAATCTTTTCTCATGTATCTATTCTTATGCAAATAAGTGGATCGAAAAATGTGCACACTCTGTTAGCCAATGGGCTTGTTGTATTATTGTTACTGTTACTGTTTATAGTGTATATAAGTCCGAGTTTTGCCCCATCCAAACAGTGTTCAAACCCCCCACTAATAAAGAGCTGAATTTCACTGCTTCATTCGTCTGCTTCTTCATTCCTTGAACACTAAACCCAGGGAGCATAAGATTTACTTCAGATGTTGATATTTAGTCAAATCCAGAGTATTCTCCCCATTTGTGTTGCAGTATGACGTAAAGAAGGCAATTCTTACTATTCCACTGAAACTGTACGTGTCTGATCTGATGCAGAAGTTTGGTCCATAGTAGGAAAATGTAAATGGCTGATTTACCTAGGAACTACATGCATGTTGTGATAGATTACCCCTTGGCAAATGGTCCTACTTATTCATCTGTTGTCTATTAAGAAGACCAGTATTTGTCACATATGGAATGTAGTAATACATTCCTTCCAGGATCCATATTTTCCTTTTCATATATTGCCAGTGACCTTCACTCTTCAGAATTATAAGAATCCAAGGTCCTATTCATACATGTTTAAGTCATTCTTCCTGTATTATTTTCATACAGAATGGTAACTAAAATTGGTGCAATTGAAATGTCCAAACATGGGCATTTGCCAAGTGGAAGACTTGCTTTGTGGATTCCGCATGCCCAATTGGCACAGAACCTTGGCAGAGGTTAAACCAGTTGAGCAGACTCCTGGCCGCTGGCCCTTGCCAGTACGGAAATTAAGGGGGGTGGATTAATGATAGGGTTTGATTCACCCAATTAATGACCTGACCGACGGTTCCGCTGAGAAGGCATTTCTCCAGTCTCTGTTATCAATTAAGGTAATCACTCATCTCCGAGCCATGCCTTATCCCTGGCGCAAATAGAAGCCACGTTTACCCCGGTCTAAGCTTTAGACAATGGTGTTTCCCCTGTCAATGTTTGCCCTAGTTAATTAACTTCCCCAAGAGAGATTCCCAATTAACCCGAGTAAACAGGTGATGTGATTTTCTGTCGGATGACGGTTTTTTCCTGCCTTGCCTTCTGATCTATAAATGTAGATACTTTTCCTTCAATAAACGACTGATCTGATCTCGCTCCATACTGCCTCGTATCGTTTCTTTATCAGTCTCCTCCGGGACCCACGGCCGTCCTAACGGCCCCGATTCCTACATGCTTCCTATACTTGACTGTTTCTATTTGAGTTAGTTAGGCAGAAGAAAGAAAAACTCATCTTTTACTGGAAATTTAAAAAATGAAAAGAGATTAAGTCATGAGTACCTCAGGTTACCCTGAACTATTTGCATCAAGTAACAAATGAGGAGAAAAACCAATTGACAAAAGCTATTATTTCAAGCTCAAATTATATACAGGATTTATGTTCACAGGTTTAAAAAAGGGCATCTATAGGACTATAATACAACAAACACAAATATGAATTTAGGGGTTTGAATGATGTGGCTATGACAGCCTGCAACAACAGTATATTTGACAACTAAAACATTTGTATAGATACATGATGGTGAACCTTGGCACTCCAGATGTTCTTAGACTTCAATTCCCAGAAGCCCAAGTCTCTGTGAATCCACATGAATGTAGATTTTCATGTGGATTCACAGAGATTTGGGCTTCTGGAAATTGAAGTCCAAGAACACTTGGAGTGCCAAAGTTTGCCATGACTGGTATAGATTTATTTATTTATTTAGTATGCTTATATACCGCTTTACTAGTCTATTGACCACTCAAAGCGGTTTACAAAACAAATAAATAAAAAGCAAATCGTAAGTACGGGGGAAGGGGAGGAGGAGGGGGAGGGGAAATATAACAACATACAGAAATAACAGTGCAAAATACCATAAATAATACAAGTCACAATAAACTCAAGTCAAGTCAATAATACAATTAATTGTTCGACTTACAAATACAAAAATCACATCATTATAAAGCAACACAACCTAAACCCACTAACCGAGTCCGAAAACATGGAAGAAGTCCTTCAGCCCATGGTTGCGGGTGTCCTTTTGACGGAGGATTAGAAGACAGGAGCACATTTTCCAGTTGGCTAGCCCAATGTACAACTATACAACTAAGGAGAAGTGAAGCGGTTCTCCTTTTAGGTAGGAGAGCTGTACATCAGATTTCATGTAAAGGTCTCCCCGTGTTCCATCCAAAATAGCATAGCGGTTTTTTTTCTTCACTCACAAATGCCTTTTACATCCAATTCCACCCCTCAACAGAAGGGATAAATTCCCAATTGTCTTCCAACCATTAGGTCACATCTGCTGAACATTTTGGACAATACACCTGAGAAAATTATTGCCACCAACAATCAGGTCACTTGACCCTCCCTTGCTCATCTACATTTACCACTCTGCTGTATTCAAAATTAGGTGGATTCTTCTACCTTTTGAGTGCATCATCATCATCAGAGGAGAATATTATCCTCAGCTCATCACTCAATACTGACATAGACTCATATATATATATGTGGTATTATAGGAGAAATGTTTCTCTTTACTGTGGATTTTCGTGCCATGGTTAGATCACAACAAATGTTAAGTCTAGAAAACACCATTAGGGAATTCATTCCAGTGAACACAACTGACATGTAATTGTGAATAAATGTGCATAAACCTGAATTATCAGCCTTAATTTCCCATTCAAAGTTGGGTTGGACTGTCTCTGTCTCACAGAGCACTTTGAAAGTATAGATTGGGATGCTGAGAACTAGTTCCACAAGTTCACTTTGGAAAGCATAGAGCAGCACAGATGTCAAAGGTGTCTCTTTTGTGTGTATGCCCCTCTACTCCCTTCCTCTGTGGGTGCGTCCTATGTGGTGGGGGGATAGCTTCTGCCCTGGCATCACCTCACAGAAGGACCTCTCCTCAGCCAAACTGCTTTTAAGAAGTTTTTCTTGTACATATTATTTTCATTTTTTTTTAAAGCCGAACTTCTAAGCAATGAGTGTGGCTCACAATGTGAACCATATCTCTTGGAGGGCCTGGTCAAAAGTCAACCATCTTTCCCCAAAGTTAGTTTTATGGCAAAGATAAACATTCTTGAGGGTACACAAGGACAAAACCACATTAGAAGTTGGAGGAAGGAGCTCACTGGACAAGGATCTTTAAAGGAGGATATGGCTGAGGAACTCAACCTTCACTTGGACGAACTTTGAAAAGACTGATGGTCAGAGTGTCTAAATGTAAGACCAACATTCTCAAGAGGGGGCTGCTGGCAGACACCAACATGCTGTGTTAATGTGGAGAGATACAGAATCTGGATCATTTGCTTGTCTGCTGATTACTAGTGGAAACATGTACAGATGAAGATTTAATTTTGGCCAGTGACAAAGCCAAGAAAGTGGCTTCATTTTGGCAGTCCAAAGTTTGATCTGCACATGAAAGAATAAGGTGACTAATGTAAAGAGAGGGACATTAATACAACTTTAAAATTATTGAATTGGGAAACCCTCTAAGGGTTATTGTAGAATAAAATATGGGAATTCCTATATCTTGCCTGGGAGAAAGATGGGATATAAACATACAGTATCTCATAAATAAGGAAACTGTCCTGTCTTGAGCCCACTGCCTGCACAATGTGAGATCCTCTTCACCCACAGAAAATGGGAAAAGCAAGCCCTGGTGATTTTGAACCAAATGTTTCCTCCTACAGGGTCTGTAGTGATCAAGACACTGAGCTTCTTGACTGGAAGGACAGCAGGTCAGCAGTTCGAGGCCCGAGCATTGCGCGACAGAGTGAGCCAACTCCTGCCAACCTAGTAGTTCACCAGTCATATCCAGCTCTAGGGTTCAGTGCTCATCTGTTTATAGCCAAATAACCAACGCTGTCTGCATCTGCAGACATTTTCGTGGACATGTGGAAGGCACAACTAGACACGGAAGCAGTACCTATTTATCTACTTGCAATCTCTTGCTTTCAAACTGCTAGGTTGGCAGATGCTAGGACAGAGACAGTTCACTCCACCTGCAACATTTGGTCTCGAACTGCCGAACTTCAAGTCGTCAAGTTTAGCATCTTAACCACTAAGCCTCTTCAGTTCCAAGAAATTATAAGTAGAAAAAATAGGTACTACTTTGGAAGGAAAAATAACAGCATTCATGAGCTCTGGCATCTAATCACGCCTGCCACACAACCATGGAAACATCTGCAGACACAAACAGCAGCTGCTTCTTTGGCTGTAAATCAGTGGTTTCTACCCTTTTTTTTCTCCTGCCAACCTAGCAGTTCGAAAACAAGAAATTGCAAGTAGATAAATAGGGACCACTTCGGTGGGAAGGTAATAGTGTTCCGTGCACTCTGGTGTCTAGTCATGCCTGCCACATGACCACGGAAATGTCTGCAGAAGCAGACAGCGCTGGCTCTTCAGCTTTGAAACAGAGATGAGCACCGCACCCTAGAGTCGGATACGACTGGCTTTCAAGCAAGGGAAACCTTTCCCTTTCCCTTCCCTTTTTTTGGCCAGGCCCCACCTAAGCATCTCTAAAATCCTGATGCCCCCCTCCCATGACATATAATTCTTATTATTCAAAAAGCGAACTCCTATTTAAGTGGAGGAAGCCTAAAAGACCATTAACTTCGTCTAACCCAGGGGTGCCCAAACTACAGCTTGTGGGCCGGGTCTGGCTCTGATGCTAATTCATCCGGCCTGCACCACCCTCATCACACCCAGAAGCGGAAGTAAAACGCGCCCGTAGGGCACATTTTACTGGGAGTGACGAGGGCATTGCAGGCCCACAGGCCGTATTTTGGGCACCCCTGGTTTAAGCAGAGAAAATGGCAGCTTAAAATCTACTCATCTTGTTGCAAAACAGATTGCAAGGCGTGTTTTACTTCCGGTTGCGGTGGGAGGAACCACGTGACCGGCTCATGGCCCGAAAGGTTTGGGCACCCCAGGTCTAACCCATTCTCGAATTGCCCCCCTGTGGGGCATGTGTGTCTCACATTGGGCACCATGACGAGCACCGAACCCTAGAGTGGGCTACGACTGGCTTTTGAGCAAGGGCGAGACCTCGCCCTTCCACCCACATCTGCTGGAGGCTAAGCCCTGTGTGAGAGAAACCCAGGTCACTCCCAAAGGAGTCACCCTCTGTCCGAGCCACCCAACGTGCCCCGGGCTCCACGTGAGGGAGAAACCAAGAATGCCACCGCATTCCTGGGAACTGCCAGGGCTTTTGCGGGCAGCTTAGCCTACACCGCTGATTCTCAACCTTCAGCCTGCGGGCCAGATGCAGCCCACGGCACCATTTCATGTGGCCCACTTCCACCACACCAGGAAATGCCATTTAGCGGAAGAAGGGCAAAATGACCGTCCGGCCCCCGAAGCTGTCTGAGGGAGCGTGACCCGGCCCCCGGGGCTGGCGGGCTTACACAGGTTGAGAACTCCTAGGCTGCCTTATGCCGAGACGCCACCCCGCCCCTTTCCATCACGCCACAACCCCCGCCCCCTCTCTGCGCTCCTCCCTCCCGCGGCGGGCGGGCAGGCAGGCAGGCAGGCAGGGCGCCTGCGCCTAAGAAGCGCTGCCTCGTCGGCGCAGCTATGGAGGCGCATCCCGGGCGCACGACGGCGGCAGTGGCCGTGAGAAGACGGGAGGGCGCGCGCGTCCAGGGCTGAGAGCGCCTTTTCGCTGGCTTTTGCACGCCGCGGCGACGGGTGGGGGAGAGGAGAAGGAGACAAAGAGCGAAAAGCGCCGCCCCCGGCTTTCTCCTTCGCCGCCATGGGGGACAGGCTCCGAAGCCAAGCCGGCGGTGGCGTCTCCCCGGTAGCCGCAGCAGCAGCAGCTGCAGCAGCAGCGCCCAAGACGTCGCCGCCACCGACGCCTCCTCCTCCTCTCCCGGCCACCTGCTCGCTGCACAACGGGCTGCTGCACAACGGCTTTCGCCCGCTGCTGCTGCCCGGCCCCGGCCATGGAGACGCTGCTGCTGCACACTCGATGCTTTCCCGCCCGGACCCGCCGCTCTCCGGTCACGGCTCGCCCACCAAGAAATGCCGGACGCGCCGGAGGCTGGACTCGGGCAAGAAGAACAGGCCCCGTAAGTGGAGGGCGAGGGGGGGGGGGGCAGATGGCCGGGAGGGGAAGGGAGGGTCGCCTCTCCCCAAAGCCGGCTTGGTTTCTTGGATTTTCCAGCGAGAAGGCCATACAACAAGGGTGCCCAGACTACGACCGGTGGGCCGGATCTGGCCCCCTATGCCAATACATCTGGCCCGCAAAGCCCTTGTCGCTCTGGGAAGCGGAAGTAAAATGCACCTAGATGGGTGCGTTTTACTTCTGCTTACGGGAGTGACGAGGGCTTTGCGGGCCAGATGAATTGGCATAGGGGCCGGATCCTGCCCATGGGCCGTAGTGGCCGGCCCCCTGAACCGGCCCGAGGACCAAAAAGGTTGGGCATCCCTGCCGTACAATCACCACTTGGCCTGGAGGAGAGGTTCGTGTGAATGGGGAGCAGGGGAGCCTTCCGTCCTGGGGCCCAATTGCTCATCCATGCCGCCCCAGGGAGGGACTGCAGTGGCTTCATGGTTAAGACGCTGGATGTGACGGCAGGTCAGCAGTTAGAGACCCGAGTGCTGCACGACGGAGTGGGCTCCCGTCCTTTGTCCCAGCTCCTGCTAACCTAGCAGTTCGAAAGCAAGACATTGCAAGAATATAAATAGGTACTGTTTTAAGCAGGAAGGTAAACAGCGTCCCGTGCACCCCGGTGTCTGGTCATGCCTGCGCTGGCTCTTTGGCTGAAAATGAAGATGAGCACCGAACTCTAGAGTCGGATACGACTGGTTTACAAGCAAGGTCGACCTTCACCTTACCTCCCCATAGCATTTTTGCCGTGCTCATTTTGCCCCCCCCCCCCAATTTTACCGACCTCAGAAGGATGGAAGTCTGAGTCAACCTTTTTGAGGTCCCTACAGGATCGAACTCACAATGTGTTGGCGGCAGCACAGCAGCTTTTAACCACTGCGGCTCTGATGCATAAAAGAGCCCCTTTGTATTGTGAGTTTTGCACAGCCCCAGCCTCGTGGCTTAGGTAGTGGCTGCAATGTGTGTGTGTGTGTGTGTGTGTGCCTGTTTAAGGATCATCCCAGTTCCTTCCCATTTTCTTTGAACTCCCAAGAAGAGGAGGAGGTGCTGCCATAATCATTGGTGTGCCACAGACGCCTGGCACCGTACAACCTTCAGTGTATTAAATGCTGTCTCGGGCCAGCCAATGGGGGCGCATTCCGGTCGAACACACCCGCTGATACCATGTAGGCTGGTCCTCCTGCTAGCCAATGAGGAGGCCTGGAGTGTGTGTGGGTACCCCGCATTTCTTCCCCACTGCTGGAAAAACGAGAGGTTTCTCAATTTCATGCTCTGCGAAAATAAACCTGACCTTGTTTAAAAGACGGCTTCCTCTGGTGAGATGTAGGCTTGGATGGTTAAAGGAGAGTGGCTTGTGTGCAGTTTCCATCAGTAACTCAGAATGAAGCTTATAGTTGATGAGAAGCATTGTAAGTAAGTTTAATGGACGGTTCCATCAAGGGTAGTGTTAAGCATATCAATAATGTATTTCTCTCTCTCTCTCTTTAATTAAATATATTAAAATATCTTAGAAAACGAGGAACAGGTTGAGCAGGTAACAGCGTTCCGTCTTCTGTCGGATAACTTTTGAGAGACTTTGGCCTGTTGGATAGGAGACTGCACTTGATAATCATCTGTAACTGTATCACCCTATTAATTCTACTAGATTTATTTACCCTTTCATAATATGTTGGGGAGATATTTTGAAGTGTCGGAAAGACTCCTTGGTCAGCATGTGTTTTAAGTTTATGCACCTGTTTTTTTTTTGGTAGAACAAGCTTTAAATTTTAGAAACCTCTGATATAATTACCTAGACTAGTAATTAGAAATATGTAATGTCTGTAATTATCCACTCACAAGTGGTGGTTTGAATATTGCTGAAACACTGAGATGAACAGCTTCACTCTTAAGTGTGCTTATTGAGAATTCCCACTGATCAAGTGGCTAAGACGCTGACTGGGAGGCGGTAGGTCAGCAGTTCGATTCCCGAGTACTGCAGGATGGAATGAGCTACCGCCTTTGTCCCAGCTCCTGCCAACCTAGCAGTTCAAAAGCAAGAAATTTATTTATTTATTTATTTTGTTAAATTGCAAGTAGATAAATAGGGACCACTTCAGTGAGAAGGTAACAGCATTCCATGCACTCCGGTGTCTACTCATGCCTGCCACATGACCACAGAAATGTCTGCAGAAGCAGACAGCGCTGGCTCTTCGGCTTTGAAACAGAGATGAGCACTGAACCCTAGAGTCGGATATGACTGGCTTTCGAGCGAGGGAAACCTTTACCTTTACTATGTTCAGGGAGGCTTCCAGGCTAGTATATTTAGGATTGGCTTCATTTAATTGTGCTGGAGTTAGTATATTTTAGGGAAGATATCCCACCTTTTAGGACTGTTTGCTGAGGTGGAAGATGAGAATATCTTCATACCCACTGAGTAGAAAAATGTTCTAATGTGTGATTTTTCGCATTATGTTGCATCATCACTTTGTATGGTGAGACATGGTTAGTGTATGAGAAGTCAGCTGTATTATAAAGAATTGGCAATCTAAACCTAAAAAGAGAAGGAAAGAATAAAATAAAACTTCTACTTATCAAGATTAATAACAGATAAACGGACTATTTACTATCAGAATATATTTGGATGCTTACCTCTAAAAATCCGCAACCCTACTAAAATCAATACAATTGGTTTTAGAATTTTGGACCACTAGCCAAGCTATACTTACTTATGAGCAAATCCCTAGGATCTTAATGGAAATTGATATTAGAATAGTATTCTGAATTCTTTTATTTAAATATTGATAGTGTTAATTATCTCTAGCATGTATGTACTGATGATGATTTAATTATGGCCAACGACAAAGCCAAATGGTGGCTTCATTTTGGCAGTCCATAGTTTGATCTGGACATGAAGAAGAATCTCTAGCACACATAAAAAAGGAAGAATCCGTAATTTAAATGTTGTAGGTCCTATGTACAACCTTTAAACCAGGAACCAGTAAACAAAAGCTGAAAGAAGATACATGCCCAGTTTGCCAAATTGTTAGTGGTATCAACCTTAAACATTGTGCTTTAGAATAATAGTCAAAAGTAATTTCTGTTGTATCTTTACGGCATGTAAAGCTATCTGACTAGTACGTTGTCGACTGTTGCATTAACCACATCATACATTGAGTGTCAGAGATTTTAAAATAACTACTGTATTTGTATTATAAATGAGAATTGGAGACCTCTAATATTTCATATAGTTCTTTGGACTAAACTGAAATGTGGATTTATAACCTGTTCTGAAAAAAGGGAAAATGGGAAGGAATAATGTTGGAGATATTACTTTTTAAAGATTACTTTAGTAATAACATTAACAAAGTAACTCAACGATGGAGTTTGCAGCCAGAATAGAGCAGAATAGAACAGTGATTTATCTGGTCTTTCTGGTTTGGTTTGATTGTTCAGAGGGCCAATATTAAAGGTGTTTGTTAGCTATGTATGTGAAAGGGTGCATTGAAAATTGCATGAGCTAATTTGTGTGGCTTGCTGATGAAATATAGTACAGGATCTTGTTAATGAAGCCTCAGAGCCCAAGTTATATCCTTCTGGCTTACAAAGCTAGTTTTAATCCCTTCTGGCTAATGTTGATTCACAATAAAGAAGCTTTGTTCGGATTGGGCGTATAGTGCTATATGATGAAATGTTTTTCACGTGTATCAAGAATGAAATTGTACTGATTTAATCCTGGCATTGCTTAATGACTCTCTACATGGAGTTTTCATTCTGCTGGTGCACTCCGGTGTCTAGTTATGCCTGCCACATGTCCATGGAAATGTCTGCAGATGCAGACAGCGCTAGCTCTTTGGCTATAAGCAGAGATGAACACTGAACCCTAGAGTTGGATACAACTGGGTTTCAAGCATGGGTGACCTTTACCTTTACCTAACTGTTGCTAATCTACTGCAGATTGTCCCAAGATCTAGATTTACTTTCTGCGCACTTCTGCAATAGCAATTTTTCTAACGTTGGACACTAACTTCTCAGATTTTTATTTGTACTGAATTACCATCTGTGCACTAAATCATAAGTTTCCCCCTTGCATTTACAGCATATGCAGACAAAAATTATTTCAAAGTTCAATATACAGTGGAACCTCAGTTAACAAATAGCTCGGATAACATAAAAATCGCATAACAAAAGGAAATACATAGAACGTAGTGGCTCGGTTTATGGAATTTTTTTCAGAATGGATTAATTGGTTTCCAATGCATCCCTATGGGAAATCACATTTCAGTTAAAGTATTTTGTTTTTCATTGCATTCCTATGGGAGATTTCATTCAATGCATTTCTATGGAAAATTTAGTTAAAGTAATTTTCACTGTAGGAAACGTCCCAGAGAATGCATCAATTACGTTAACCAAGGTTTCACTGTAAAGTTATACAGGCACATGTTCAACAGAGTTGGTGTAGCCAGCTTCTGTGCATACAAGAGGGCCTTAATCCCTGTATCTCCACCATCAAAGATGTATGTGTGTGTTTTTGTGAGAGATTACTTCGACGGGGTTCGATTCCCGGGAAGGACGGGGTTTGATTCTCTGAGAGTTGCATGATGGGGAACATGAAAGGAGCCTCATCCGGGCATCCCCTGAAAAAATCCTTTCAACCCAGAGTAATTCTGACACGTAAACACATATATCAAAGATGTATTGTGGAATGCCAGTATGTGACTCTTGTCTTGCATTTTATGACTTGCCCATCAAAAATAAACTTCTAAACGTTTATATCATGAATTGGCTAGAAGTTATTATATCTTCATGGCCTTGAACCTTCAGCAAATGAACTGACTTTATCAAAATAAAACAGTAGCTTATTCTGTTGTACAGTACTTTGAATGTTCTTTGCATGCCTAAAATGTCACTCGTTAAATACTGCACATATTTGTATTTTCAGTATCTTTTTGTCTTTAGTGATCAGGGTGGCCTGTAAATTACCCATCCAATTCTGCATTTCTGTGGAGAGCAGGATTGGTTATGTTACTTCCTAGTGCTCTGCAGCTCATTTGAAAGAATGGCTGATTACTTAAATATATCCATAGGATTGGAAGCGCTGCCACCATCCACGAGTTTCATCATGGCATTTCAGATTGACGAATGCCATGGTGAAACACCTGGATGGTGGCAGCCTTTCCAATCCTATGGATATTTTTTGGTTGACGAGAGACATTTTCTTATAGCTTATGTTCCAAGGACAGTTTGTATGCTTCCCTTCAGTTGACATTTCCATTCCTTAGAGCAGGGGTTCTCAGCCTTTTCAAGCCACGGGCTAAGTCACGCTCCCTCAGACAGCTGAACAGGCTGGACTGGTGGTTCCCTCCTCCATAAACGCTGCTGTAAAACGTGTCCACGGTGGTTGTAAATGCATTTACGACAGCTGTGGGCACGTTTATGACAGCTGTAAATGCATCCGCGGCTGTTTCTGCCACTTTCTGTGGTGGCGGTGGGAGCAAGGGTGGCGGGCCACATGAAATGGCACCGTGGGCTGGATCAGGTTGAGAACCCCTGCCTTAGAGACTTGACTGAGTCCAGAGAGAAGAGAGGAGGATAATAATAGGAATATTGCTGTTTCTCTCAATCTCTGCCTTGGTCATAAACCCCATCCATTTAAGCAAAATGATGTTAGCAAGTGGGTGCTGATAAATCTGTATTGACCTTTGCGGACCCATTTCCATGGCCAGGCAAAATCGCTCTGGAAGTTGTTTTCTTTATCTTCTCTGAAACGGTCAAGGGTTGATTATAACATACATTTGCTTCAGGAGGTGAATTCCACTTATAAATGTCCCATTACAGATTAAACGCAATAGGCAGAACTATCATTAATTTTGAAGTGTGTTTTCATGTCAGAGATTTTGAAGTCATGGCTTCCTATAAGAGGTAGT